>WNWK01043704.1:0-15393 GCA_009830355.1 Cherax destructor | reverse complement strand
CCACTTGTCACAAATTTCACAAATACCCTGGGGCTCCATTTGGGGCTACCCATATAAATCTTCCGTGGGATTCCATGGCCCCGATTATGGCGGCAAAAATTTTGCATTGGACGGGAAATAGCCCCACCACACTTCAAAAAGTTTTACCCCCCGGTACGTCGCCGCCATTTAAAAACTAAAGGTTTTCCCGTCCCCCAGAGACCCTTGCCAGCACCCCCCCCGACCAAGGTCGGGCAGCATGTGAATTTAAAAACAGAACGAAAGGGGTTTTTATCACGGGAGGAGGTGAGCTCTTCCATCTATGTGGGGGGAAAAAAGATCGCTCTTCCAAGGGGGAATCCCTTTAACGTTACCTATTATTATAGGGGGATGGGGGTACCGCATTAAATGCCAACCTTGAACCTTTGGCCGGATGTAAACAGCAGGTTGGAAAAAGAGAAAAGGGCCCAAAAGCGAAAGAATAGGGGGGGCCGGGGTTTTTTAGATTGGGGAACAGTTTATCAGATATGAAAAACATGTATTTTTGTCTTTAATATCTAAACATTAAAACCATTAACTGTTCCTGAAAAAGGGGGAACTGCTAAACCCGTCTTGGCGCTTTCCCAAACCCGAACTATCTTAGAAAGGGGTATCGGGGGGGTTTTGTCCTTTTTTCCCCCACATACATGACAAACTGGGAAAAATTTTTTTTTCTCCCCCACTTGAAAATCCTTTTTTTCAGGTTAACCTTCCCCTTGGGTCATCCCTTAGGTTCTTTAGGGAAAATTTGGGCTTCCGCATAAATTGCAGCCTCAGCAACTTCCCGCCTTTAATCAGATTACGTTCTCTCATGAATGTTCGTATCTGGTGGGGCAGAGCCGTCAGGAACTGGTCGGCAACCATGAAATCTCTAACAAATTCATAAGTGTGATCAATTCCTGCACTCTATCCAAAAATCAAACAAACGAAAAGAGTAATCTGTAACTGCTGGAAGTTCTGGTCATTAGTAATGCGGCATAAATGAAATCCTTCCTATAAGAGTTTGTGGTTTTCTGGTAAGCCTTCAGAATTGCCTTTTTTAACAAGTTGTAGTCACAAATGATGTCATGGGATAAAGTCGCGTAAATATTCAAAGCTGTTCCTGAGAATAACATGCCTAACCTAGAAGCCCAAGAATCAACTGGCCATTCACAAAGGGTAGCTGTAGTTTCAAATCTAATAATATAAGACGTTATGTCCTCCCCCTCTGTGAAGGGTGGTAAATTTGGTGTGGGCACATAGGAAGGGGTGGTATGTTCTACTACAACCTCATATAATTTCTGCTGGGTAAAATCTAGTTTTTTATTCTCTAATTCCAGGCGAGCTTTCTCTACTTCGCGATCTTTCTCTTTCTCACGTTCCTCATGTTCTCTAGCTTTTGCTCTTTCTTCTAGTTCTCTCTATAGAGCTCGTTCCTCACGTACTTTAGCTCTCTCCTCACGATCAAGTCTATCACGTTCTTTTTTATCTTCTCGCTCAACTCTTTCTCTCTCCTTTTTCTCTTCTCGCTCTCTTTCTAAGTGTCTCTCTTTTCTTTCTCCTTTCTCTCTTCTCTTTCCCTTTCTAACTGTCTTTCTTGTCTTTCTCTTCCAATTTCATGAAACTTAGTGACTATGAAAGATTCTAAAGCTTTCCCCGTTATACCTAGCTTAACACCTGCATTCATCCAAAATTGGTATTCCTCCACTCTAACCGGGATAACTTAACTTACTGGGTGAATGAAACAGATATCAAAGAAAACGGAGGGTTCAAATCCTGCTCCGCTATACTGTAAACAAAACCGGAGGGTTCAATCCCTGCTGCGATTTATACAGTATAAATTTACCGGAGGGTTCTATGCCAGCTCCGACCAAACAGTAAGGAGAATGGGATCACTTGACCATCCACTCTTCCCACTATAATCAAGAATGTCCTATGATAGTTCCCTTGATATGACGTACAAGAAGATTTATCACTGGAAAATCTCGGGTCCCTAGAGTCTATTCCTAAAATAATCTTCAAGCTCCAAAAAAAAAGGTGGCAGAAGTAACTTTTTTTTTTATATTTTATTCAAAAACTTACAATTTTCATACTAGCAATACACACCAAGTAGTCACCTTACTACAAGTAAGGTCATAACAAAGATATACCAAAACAACAGTAAGCACTAAAACCCCACACAAGAATGTGACATAATAACACCAATAAAAACCTAACTACCCTATAACAACGAAACTTCAAAACTAAAACATTAAACTTACAAACAAAACCTTAAAAGCTCCGTAAAAAACGGTAACCTTTATACCAATCTTAATGATGCATACAAAGCGTTGTCAATACAACATTAGACTGAGACATAAATGCAACATACAATACAAAAAAATAGCGTTACATAACTCCTAACCTCCCCACAATGTCAAAACAAACTTAAACCACACAAACATGTAAGTAACCATAAAAATGTATTTTTTTTTTTTTTACAAAAGTCCGTCTCACAAATAAAAAGATCCTAAGTATTCCAAATGAAAGTAACAAAACAAAACAGTGATTATGGATCCTATAAGATCTGCAAAGCAATTTACATATAGTACAACAAAACATATATAAGATCCTATTCAACATGTATACACAAAAAAACCCAAAATATACCTAACTGAAACAAAACATAGAAACCCCAAAAGGGTTTTAAAAACAGACAATGAAAACCCTAAACCTACAACTAAAACCCGTGATAATGTGACCCAACAATAATAATGATCCTAGGCACACCCACATTGCGTGCAAATCATATAAACTTTAGTAAAAGGAAACCCGTGGCCTGGTACCAACACCTCACAGTGATAAAGCCATCGGATCAGTCCCATCCAGTGTCTATACATACATAGAAAGAAAGAACTGCAGTACATCTTCTCATATTATTCTTGCCTTCCCGAGGTTCATGTATCCAGGAATACATCCGTTCGCTCCCGGATGTCTCCCTTTCCCCACTTCCCGAAGGTCAGCCTCAACAACAACCTTCCCAAAGTTCATGTATCCAGGAATCCATCCGTTCGCTCCCGGATGTCTCCTCTTCCCCGCTTACCTAAGGTCGGCGGTGCCTTCCCCGGATCAGTGTCTCCAGAAGTCCACTTGTGTCACCTCAGATGGACTCCCTTCCCCACTTTCCCAGAGTCAGCGGTGCCTTCCCCGGATCAGTGTCTCCAGGAGTCCACTTGTGTCACCTCAGGTGGACTCTCTTCCCCACTTTCCCAGAGTCAGCGGTTGCCACCCCCAGTGACCTTATTGCATGGAACTTGGTCTTGTCTAGCTGGTCTAGGTAAAACTGTCCAGGTGGATGGAATTACTGGAGGTGACACACAGAAAACTGCGTCCAGTAATTACACCCACCAAGACAGCCCCGACCGTACACCAGCTAGACGAGACCAAGCTGCCACACAGCTCAGCCACCCAGGAGAGGCTAATTAATAAAAAAAAAAAATGATTCGCTGCTCAGCCTTGGCTGTGGCAGGTGCTCCTGACTGCTCACTTGTTGTGCTGAGGCAGTTGGTGTTTTCATAGCAAGATGACGACACAGTTTCGGAGAAGAGTGAATACTGTCTGCGTGAAACTCATAAATGGAGCCATTTATCCATCGAATGCTAATGTATTGCTGCCGGCTATCATTCGAGACAAATATGGCGTAGCAAATGATGATATTTACGGCGTTGCGCTCAATGGCAGTGCAAGAATATTCATCAAATTGACGACTACCCAAGTTTATGAAGCACTCGTTGATAAGTTCGAGGACAAGTGTTTGCAAGTAAATGCTACAGTGGAAGTGAAGTTAAAAGATGTTTCCAAACAATACAAATGGATAAAGGTCAGAAATTTACCATTTGAAGCGCAGGAAATTGATGTGAAGAATGCTTTCAAGCAATATGGAGAAATACATGCGGCTGTAATGGGTCGTTGGAATGATGGTTTATATGAAGGTGTACCTGAGGGATCATATAGCCTTAAAATGTCATTACGAAGGGCAATACCTTCATATGTAGTGTTACCAGAATTCAGAACACAAGTATTTGTTACATATGCCGGTCAACAACGAACATGTCGTATATGTGACTCGTATGAGCATATGGCTGCTGCATGTAATAAACGACAAGGACGGCGTCCGGATGAGGAGCGTACGAGTAAGGATGGACATGGAGAATTGCATGAATTTCAGGACGGTGTGGGCGTGGTCGCAACTGCAAGATGGAGTGACATAGTAACACAGTCGATGGAAACGTGTAAAACGCTTCCGGTGAACACACAGGCTGCAATGGGAACAATTAAAGAGGAAGCAGAACTAGATTTGGGTATGAGTGAGGTGATTCCTGAGTTGGTGAGTGGATTATTGGATAGTTCGCAAGGGACAAATGAGATTTGCTCTGTGGAAAAAGCTGAAGAGATTTTGAGTGTAGTGGGGGAAATGGGAGATAAAAGTCCTGATGATGGAGGATTGGAAGTGCACGACGTGCAGGTTATTGTTCATAATGAGGATAGGGAAACGGATATGGAAATTCATAATGATTCAAGGAAACGAGCCATGGCCAAGAGTGATGATGATGTACTTACCCCTGCGCAAAGGTCCTGTAAAAAAGCGTCTGTTGATGTACCGCAAAGGCCTTTGAAAAATAAGAAAAGGGGAGGTGATGTACAAGAAGTGAAGAATATGGATAGGAACGGTAGTAATGGACAAAGTAGTTTGGGAATGGAAGGAAAAAGAGTTAGTAGATCCAAAGGAAAACCACCTCTAATGTTTTCAGGAGCATCACGTTAAATGTTAATGGAGCTATGGCGGAGGTAAGAAGGAAGTGGATAGAGGTGTGCATGAAAAGATACGCAGTGGATGTGGCCTTTATACAAGAGCATAATTGTCGATGTGGTAGAAATTTGATTGTGCCGGATTATAGAGTGTATGCTGGTAGTTCTGGGTCTTTCAAGGGTGGAGTGGCGGTTTTAGTGAAGGAGAATAGCCCTTTTCAGTTGTTGAAGTGGGAAGAGGGTAGGGAGGGGAGGGTAGTGAAAGTAGACGGGGTATGGGGCGGTGTTCGTGTTGCTTTCATTGGCGTTTATTTACCAGCTACTAGCGTTAGAAGTGTAAAGGAAGAGTTTGTGAGGGAACAATTAATTTATTTTTTGAGAGGATTGCCAGAGGTGGTAGTATTGGGGGGTGATTGGAACTGTATCATACGAGAAAAGGATGTAGAACCAAGGGGGGGTGGATGTGTGTTGCGTGTTTTGCGTGATGTTTTGGATAGTGTAAGTTTAGTGGATGTAGTTGCAGGGGGTGATAATGTAGAATTTACCTTTATAAGGAGGGGATATGCTGCGAGGTTAGATAGGATATATGTTTCTAGGATGATTAATGTTGGTACGGTTACGTGTGTGGATGTTGGATTTTCAGACCATAGAGGGGGTGTTAGTTGACTTGGAATGGTCAGGTGGGTGGCTGGTGATTGTAAATTGAATGTGAAATTATTGGAAGGTGAGGAAGCAGTGATGGGTTTCGGTGAATGGTGGAAGTTTTTTTTTTTATATTTTATTTAAAAACTTACAATTTTCATACTAGCAATACACCAAGTAGTCACCTTACTACAAGTAAGGTCATAACAAAGATATACCAAAACAACAGTAAGCACTAAAACCCCACACAAGAATGTGCCATAATAACACCAAAAAAAACTAACTACCCTATAACAACGAAACTACAAAAATAAAACATTAAACTTACAAACAAAACCTTAAAAGCTCCGTAAAAAACGGTAACCTTTATACCAATCTTAATGATGCATACAAAGCGTTGTCATTAGACTGAGACATAAATGCAACTTACAATACCAAAAAATAGCGTTACATAACTCCTAACCTTCCCACAATGTCAAAACAAACTTAAACCACACAAACATGTAAGTAACCATAAAAATGTATTTTTTTTTTTTTTTACAAAAGTCCGTCTCACAAATAAAAAGATCCTAAGCATTCCAAATGAAAGTAACAAAACAAAACAGTGATTATGGATCCTATAAGATCTGCAAAGCAATTTACACATAGTACAACAAAACATATATAAGATCCTATCCAACATGTATACACAAAAAAACACAAAATATACCTAACTGAAACAAAACATAGAAACCCCAAAAGGGTTTTAAAAACAGACAATGAAAACCCTAAACCTACAACTAAAACCCGTGATAATGTGACCCAACAATAATAATGATCCTAGGCACACACACATTGCGTGCAAATCATATAAACTTCAGTAAAAGGAAACCCGTGGCCTGGTACCAACACCTCACAGTGATAAAGCCATCGGATCAGTCCCATCCAGTGTCTATACATACATAGAAAGAACTGCATTACATCTTCTCATATTAAAATACGAAGAATATTGCCTGATAACAAGCCATGAAAAGGGAATAATAGTATAAAAAAAAACTTTAACCTCTTTGAAAAGAGAACCATAAGGAAAAAAACAATATATAAACACTTAGGGCACACACCTGGGCCCCAAGTAAGGCAAACCCCCTTTGAAAAAAACTCTGAAACCCAAAAAGGACAAAAATAGAACCACCCAAAACCTCCCCTCCCCCGTCCGAGTCACCAAACATACCACACACATACTCATCCATAAAAAGAAAAACCCCTACCCCTTTCCCCAAGGGGAAAAGAGTGAGTGGGTGACCGGGAAAACCCCGAGAAACCACCCCTTCCCCAACCCCATACATAAACCCCACGAAACAACTATCACACCTAACCCTTCAACCCCTCCACACCAGAGACCAACCCCTTCCTTGTAAAAACCCCAGAAACTATAGCTCAGAGTTAACCCAGCAACGACCCCATCGACAATTGCCTATAACCCTCAGAAAAAAACCTATTCCAGACCTTAAGGGACATCCTACAGCCCATCTGACCATAGCTTTTTACCAAGGTCTCAACAAGTTCCACATAATTGTCAGCCTTGTCGCTGCCAAGAAAGCCCTGTGCTACAGAAACAAAACTCTCCCAGGCTTCCTTTTCCTTCTCTGTGAGCTTTGGAAATTCTGAGCACTCCATAATTTTCCTGACTTGTGGTCCAGTGAAGATGCCAGCCTTCACCTTCGCCTCTGACAGCTTGGGAAAGAAGTCTTGAAGATACTTAAAGGTTGCAGACTCTTTGTCAAGAGCTGTAACAAACTGTTTCATTAACAATGAAAACATAAACCAATGGTTTATGTTTGATATTATGTCTTCCTACTGAGAACTCAGTCCTTTGAGGCCAGTGCTTCCTCTGGTAATGTGCTGCTCTGTCTCCACTATCCCATTGACACAGATAACAGGGGAACTTAGTAAAACCTCCTTGGAGTCATATTAACCAAGTCTCCAATAACCTCCCAGCCATACTTATAGTTCAAAGCTTCCAGTAGAAGTTTGACACTGTTGTAGTCCTCCTTAAGATGCACTGAATGAGCGAAGGGAAGAGGTGGATACTTGTTCCCATTGTGCAGAAGTACAGCTTTTAGGCTTCTGTAGGAGCTGTCAATGAAGAGTCTCCACTCATCTGGATTGCATGCAATTCCAATTGCATCAAACAGGCCTGATACATCATTACAGTAGCACAACCTGTCTTCATTAGTGAAGAAGCTTGAGAAATGTTGGTGACACTTTCATTCACCAAGTCCCACTCCTTGAGCCTTGAAATCAAAAGCTCATCATTTGACTTTGTCAAACTAAGATCTCTGATAAGGTCATTGAGGTCTGTTTGGTTTGGGTAGTAAGGATTCCTCCCAACAGCTGCATCTGTGAGATCATATTCTTGTTCACTGTGTTCTTCATTTTCTGATTTGCTGCTTTCTTCTTCTGACGGTTGACTTCTTTCTGGAGGTGTAGGTACAGGAAGATCAGCACTGTGTGGTACTGGTCAGCACTGTGTGGTACTGGTCAGCACTGTGTGGTACTGGTCAGCACTGTGTGGTACTGGTCAGCACTGTGTGGTACTGGTGCAACAGAAGAGGGAAGGTCTAGATAAGAAATAGCAGGTGTATTTTTCCCAGTTCGGTGATTGGAAGGATCCACCAGGCAGAAGTAGCAGTTGGTGGAGTGATCAGTGGGTTGACGCCATATTCTAGGAACACCAAACTTCATGCCTCTTTTTTCTTCTCTATATCATCCTGTAAAATAACAAAATAATTAGTTTCTGCTACATACATTTCATTTAAAAAATGTTCCTATTAAAGATTTTACCCTTCATTTAACTAATGACTTTCTTACCTTCCAATGTTTTCTTACAATGTTCACAAGCAACATGAGGCGCCCAGGTCTTGTCTTGGTCCACAACTGACATGCCAAAATATGCTCTGTAAGCTTCACACATTTTTTTAGATGCTGTTACAGAGAACTTCTTTGCTCTTGTCTTAATGACTTGACCACATATGTAGCAGAATGCATCTGGAGAATGATTGCAGCTTCTTGATGCCATTTCACTTCTTCTGAAGTGTCTTCTCAGGCAGCCAGAGCTGAAGTGAATGCTGGTTTGTGAGCCCCTGTTTTTATATTTGCCAAGCAAAACCCTAGAACTTAATAGTTTTACATCAGTCTTTCTTGAAAGTGTTCCACAAGTGTCCTGACCACAACAGCAAAGTTCTGGCATCAAAATTGTTTTTTTTAAGTTTGTTCAGTTATAAAGAATTGGGAAATGATGTTTATTTCCCAGGAACACCACAAAAGTGAAATTTTTATTACAGTGTAATAGTGTGTAGAGGATACAGAGATAATCTTGAGTGAGTGCAGAGGTAGGCAACCAAGCTTAAACTTTTCAAACGTAAATACCATCCATTCTTTTAAGAACCAGATCGACAAGGACTTTGAGAACAATGGATTCAATAAAACTCTAAGAAGCGATTATCTGTAGCCAACATATTGGTGACGTCGGTATAGCGACTACTTCAGGAAGATGAGAAGAAAATGAGCTTCCTAGGTCATATTAATAGTAGAAATAGAAGCACAACCAGTGATGATAGTAGTCCTACCAATTATGACCAAATTCCGCTCTCTTTTATCATATAAAGATCAATGCACATTTGTTTATTTATATTTTGTTATTAACACATAGGCCGTTTCCCACCAAGGCAGGGAGGCCTGACAAAGAAAAACTTTCATCATCATTCACTTCATCACTGTCTTGCCAGAGGCATGCTTACACTACAACTACAAAACTGCAACATTAACACCCCTCCTTCAGAGCGCTGGCACTGTACTTCCCATCTCCAGAACTCAAGTCCGGCCTGTCCGTTTCCCTGAATCCCTTCATAAATGTTACCTTGCTCACACTCCAACAGCACGTCAAGTCATAAAAACCATTTGTCTCAATTCGCTCCTATCTAACACGATCACGCACGCTTGCTGGAAGTCCAAGCCCCTCGCACACAAAACCTCCTTTAGCCCCCTCCCTCCAACTTTTTCTAGGCCGACCCCTACCCCGCCTTCCCTCCACTACAGATTTATACACTCTCGAAGTCATTCTATTTTGTTCCATCCTCTCTACATGTCCAAACCATCTCAATAACCCCTCCTCAGCTCTCTGGATAATAGTTTTGGTAATCCCACACCTCCTAATCTCCAAACTATGGATTATCTGCATTATATTCACACCACACATTGCCCTCAGACATGACATCTCCACTGCCTCCAGCCTTCTCCTTGTTGCAACATTCACAACCCATGTCTCACACCCATACAAGAGTGTTAGTATAACTATACTCTCATACATTCCCCTCTTTGCTTTCATGGATAAAGTTTTCTGTCACCACAGACTCCTCAATGCACCATTCACCTTTTTCCCCTCGTTAATTCCATGATTCACCTCATCCTTCATAGACCCATCTGCTGACACATCCACTCCCAGATATCTGAACACATTCACCTCCTCCATACTCTCTCCCTCCATTCTGATATCCAATCTTCCATTATCTATTTTTTTTGTTATCCTCATCACCTTACTCTTTCCTATATTCACTTTTAATTTCCTTCTTTTACATACCCTACCAAACTCATCCACCAACCTCTGCAACTTCTCTTCAGAATCCCCCAAAAGCACAGTGTCATCAGCAAAAGCAACTGTGACAACTTCCACTTTGTGTTAGATTCTTTATCTTTTAACCCCACACCTCTTGCCAACACTCGAGCATTCACTTCTCTTACAACTCCATCTATAAATATATTGAACAACCATGGTGACATCACTCATCCCTGTCTAAGGCCTACTTTTACTGGGAAATAATCTCCCTCTCGCCTACATACTCTAACCTGAGTGTTAGAGTGTTCAGCAGAAGTTTGTGGTTATAGGAAAGTGGGTGCGGAGGAAGAAGAGCGATTGGTGGAATGAGGATGTAAAGAGAGTAGTAAGAGAAAAACTTAGCATATGAGAGGTTTTTACAAAGTAGAAGTGATGTAAGGAGGGAGGAGTATATGGAGAGAAAAAGAGAGGTTAAGAAAGTGGTGAAGCAATGTAAAAAGAGAGATATGAGAGGTGGGTGAGATGTTATCAATAAATTTTGTTGAAAATAAGAAAAAGTTTTGAAGTGAGATTAATAAGTTGAGAAAGCCTAGGGAATGAATGGATTTGTCGGTTAAAAATAGGAGAGGAGAGTTATTAAATGGAGAGTTAAAGGTATCGGGAAGATGGAGGGAATATTTTGAGGTATTGTTAAATGTTGATGAAGATAGGGAAGCTGTGATTTCGTGTATAGGGCAAGGAGGAATAACATCTTATAGGAGTGAGAAAGAACCCGTTGTGAGTGTGGGGGAAGTTCGTGAGGCAGTAAGTGGAATGAAAGGGGGTAAAGCAGCTGGGATTGATGGGATAAAGATATAAATGTTAAAGGCAGGTGGGGATATAGTTTTAGAGTGGTTAGTGTTTTTATTTAATATATGTATGGAAGAGGGTAAGGTACCTAAGGATTGGCAGAAAGCATGCATAGTTCCTTTGTATAAAGGCAAAGAGGACAAAAGAGAGTGTAAAAATTATAGGGGAATAAGTCTGTTGAGTATACCTGGTAAAGTGTATGGTAGAGTTATTATTGAAAGAATTACTAGTAAGACGGAGAGCAGGATAACAGATGAACAAGGTGGCTTTAGGAAGGGTAGTTGGTGTGTTGTCCAAGTGTTTATAGTGAAACATATAGGTGAACAATATTTAGATAAGGCTAAAGAGGTGTTTGTGGCATTTATGGATTTGGAAAAGGTATATGATAGGGTGGATAGGGATGCAATGTGGCAGATGTTGCAAATGTATGGAATAGGAGATAGGTTATTGAAAGCGGTGAAAAGTTTTTTACATTTGTTTATAAATCATTCAATCCATTCTTCCCTTTTTTTCCAGCATACAACAAGTTTGCAGATGTAATCAGAGATTGGGTTTTCCTAATTCTCCTATAATGTCCTAATCTATTGGGTCTTGGCAGAATCAAAGGTACTTTAGCTAAAATGTAGCTTGTCTTTCTCCATTGATATCCTCAATATGGACACTGCGATCTTCTGTTATTTGTCGTTCCTTTGTGAAACATTGTGAGACATTTACCCTTGAAGAGTCCAGTCATCCAAGTCTATACTCTAATGAAATTTCTGAAGAAATCAATTATCGAAGTTTTTTGGAAAGCCAATTATTTATTTGTTTCACGTTGCCTGTGATGTTTTTACTTCGGATATTGTGAGGGAAAAGTTCATTAGATAGGAGTGAAAGTATGAACGAGTGGTGGTGGTAGTTTGTTGGGCAGTATGCTTGTTCTGTATGCATCGTTTGCTTGTTAAGCAGTATGCTTGTTCTGTGTGCATCGTTTCCGCTACTCCCTTCCCCCCTTCTCCACGCAGTGGGAGTTGACGTGTGTCCCTCCGACCAGTTGAAAGTCACTTGATTTTCGGCTCCCATCAAGTTTGTAAGTATTCAATCCACTTCTGTTTAATAATATATAATGTGTTTTGATTAACTTGGTTTAAACTAGACCTTCAATCTTTAGGTTTTTATTCTGATAATTCAACGTGACCTGATTTACTCACATTTACTAAACTGGTATGTAATCTTCTGTTTATTTTTGCCTTGATTGTCAGCTCGGGTCATCCGACACAGGCGAGAAGAGAGGAGCACCATAGATCTTGCACAGATTTGACATTCAATCTGGCATCTGTACCTAAACTGGTCCCCTTCCACTCGTAGCCGACTCACAATCACCTACACACCATCCTACAGCCGTTCCCCAGGTATAACCCCATCAAAGTTTCATTGTGGTTCACGACTGGCGACTCTACTGATTCGGGAGTGTTGTGGTGGTCAGAGGATCCCAGTACCTCGGTTCTTCAGTATCCCTACTGATGTTGGGGTCACTGTCTGTTTAGTGTTAAAAGTAACATCCACCTGTGCCCCCCCCCCTCCCCCTTCATTAACGTTCCAATAACATCGGCAGGTCACAGTTATCAACAATGTATTGTGTACAGTACATATTAGCTTAGTCACTGATCATTTTTATATTTCATTTTTCATTTCTTTCCTTCAAGTAGGATTAATTTCATGTTTGTGTTTTTTATTCTTTACAAGTTTTACATATTAATAAAATTGTTTATCTTATGTTATTGATTTTTCCATCTTTTCACTTCCATAAAGAGGAATCGACCTTATCAAATACTTTGAGGGTCTGACAAGGCTGTTAAACTTTCAGATAAACAGTTTTAATTACTGACTAATGGATTGTGCCATGGCTTTCAGATGTTCAATTTTTGACAGTTCCTTTGCTTGAGCAAAAAGTGTTGAGCTGTGCTCTCCAAAATACAGCTGGAGTGCCTGAGGACGGGGATGTTTGAAGTTAATGGAGGTGAAAGACTGAATTTCGGGGCGACTTTCTTATTTAAATAGCCTACCAAAAAGGAGCAGCTGTTCCTGAAGCTGTGTCTTAAGTAGAAGATCAAGGTGTTGTGTGTGTAAAATGTCCATAGTGCCGCTTATGTCAGACAATATAATATGTACGAATATATTTACTGAATTATATATATATATATATATATATATATATATATATATGCAAAAAGATCACAGTAAACAGGTGATATCAAAATATGCAAGACAACCACTATGAAAAAATAGAGGAATTCCAAGCGCTTTCGTGACTACTCACATTATCAAGGAACTATAAAAGGAAACATGACAAGAAGGCTTATAAAGGGGCAAGACTACACCTCACAGTCATAACATATTAACAAAGACAACACCTCACAGTAGCGTAACATCTCACGACTCTGTGAAGAGGAACATAAGAAAGGACCTGAAACTCTTCCCAAGAATTAAGATTAGTCCAATTGATCATTAAATTCTTCCCAAATTTTATTAATTATAAATGAATCCAATTTATATAAACTAAAAGAAATATTCATATTATTTTCTAAACTACTTTTTATGAAACATGATTCTATTATATTCCTCTCAACCATGGACTTGCTTGATACAACTTTCTCAGCATTTTGAAAATCAATTGGATGATTAAAATCTCTCACATGAATAAATAGAGCATTAGAATCTTGTCCAGTTCTAATGCTATATTTATGTTGTTTTAATCTTAGTTCAAGACTTTTACCAGTTTGACCGTAATAAACTTTATCGCATATTTTACAATGAATCTTATAGAAACATCCGTCAGCATTATGGGGGGATTTTTTTATCAAAAGTTTTTTTACTGTATCAAGATTTTTAAATACAACTTTGATAATAAAATTCTTAAGAAAGGAAGGCATATCAACCAAGTTTTCATGGTAAGGGAGAACCAACATATTTTTGGTTGAATAGGGTTGGTTGTCCCTTTTTGGATTGTAAAAATTATTTCTAGCTAATTTAAAAGATTTATCAATTACATAAATAACAAAAAGACACAATACCGTGACTGGAACAATACACACACAACCCGCGGGTTGTGTGTGTATTTATCAATTACGTATTTATCAATTACTTATTTATCAATTACGTTTCTTGGGAATTTTAAATCATTAGCTATTTCATAAATTTTAGAGATTTCTTCATCTATGAACTCTGGACTACAAATACGTAAAGCTCTCAAAAACATTGAAGAAAAAACCGACACTTTAACTCTATCTTGATGTGAAGAATAATAGTGTACATAGGAACAATTATTTGTAGGTTTTCTGTAAATTTTAAATTTAAAATCAATATTACCCTTAATAATAAAAACATCTAGGAAGGGCAATGAGTTATTTACTTCGAATTCAACAGTAAAATTTATAGAATGAGCTAAGCTATTTAATTTAACAAGGAAATGGTTTATGTCTACATTCTTAGGCATAAGGCACAAAATATCATCAACATATCTATACCACATAGCTCCCTCTACCCAAACCCTTTTAACTTCAGTCCTGAGGCCATTCACATTTTATCTTAAACACTTAAAAATGCTAAAAGGGGCTTTCCTCTATGTTTCGGTGACCTGGCTATAACACTCGTCGAAGCTCCTACAAAATTATGTGCCTGCCACATGACCACATCCACACAATGCCAATTCAACAAATGCACAATCCACTTTCGTTCTCTTTCCTCACATAAACCGTTTATGTTAATTGTGACACACTTAAAACCTCTAAAGTTGGTTTTACCCTGGATCTCACTTTCGGCTTATCCACACCCTTACTATCAATTCCTTTTACATGTCCTTTAATTACTCCTCGAGTTTTCCCACCACTTCAGCCAACATCTTTTTACCCGACCGTTGTCCGGGCATCACAATATCATCGGAGTCGGACTGGGTCGCAGACCGTTTGCGGGAATCCCCACCAATCTTCATTTCCACATCACTTTCCTCTGCACTTTGGATGTCCACCTCCACGACCCGAGGCAAGAAGTGATCCACCGATTGCTCCACTACGTCCCCAACCACCCTCTGATCTTGTCCTCAAAAATAGGGAAACCAGCTTCAAGACCTCTGCCAAATTCTGAGGGTCCAACATCTCACTAAGAACCATCTGGAGGGTATCATCCAGAATCTCTTCAGGATCTCGAGGCTCAACCGCCTCTACCTCCCCCAACTCCACGCCTTCCTGTGACACCGGCGGGAGTGTGGCACAAGCCTCCTTGGCGTCACCTTGCTTACTAAGTGGTACCTCACCAGAAGATTAATATAAAGAGTCGGGATATGATTGCTGAGTGTCATATTCAGGGGTTTAAGTTGTTCCATGTAGATAGATATAATGGGAAAGGGGTGGAGTTGCATTATATGTACGAGAAAATATAAATTGCTGCATAAACAGGCATAAAAATAGATGGATCATTAACAGAATCTGTTTGGGTAGAGTTTCTAGAAGGTCAAGAAAAACTGATTGTAGGTGTAATATACCGAC
>WNWK01043703.1:0-15393 GCA_009830355.1 Cherax destructor | reverse complement strand
CGGAAACGATTGGGGGGTTCTTCCAAAATCAGCCATTCCAGCTGATGAAACTTCTGCTCAAAGCTTAGGATCTTGCTTTCTAGGTGGCTAACTTGTTTCATGCTTAGATAGTGTTGTACAAGATTCATGTTTTCCTCAGTTAAGGTGGTGATGTATGACTTAAGAGTGACAGGATCATTTGTCATACCTGAGATCATTTCAGATGGGTCAAATCCTTTGAAGGCAGTGTTTTTGAGGGAGATTCAGTCATGATTGGTGTTTTTGCTGTCCCGTCGTCATGGGTGGTGGTTGAGTAGGGTGAGGGAGAGGGAGAGTCAGCCATTGTGTTTGTTGACATGTTGCCTGGGGTGGTGGTGGGGTGGGTGGGTGATGCACCGCGTCCTGCTGGGTAGTCAAATGAAATAGTCGAGATCTTGGTGATTTTTGCTGTTCTTATTGCTGCTTCTTCTGTTATTAGGTCTCATAGTAGTACAGGGGATGTTGTAGATAGGACGTAGAAGCTATAGTTGCTCAGAGCTTGTTGTGGTTGCTCGTCTGGCAGCGGGCTGTGTTTTGGGTTTGCTGGCACTCTCCACTTGGATCGATAATTTTCGGTAGGTGGTCTTACTGTTGGTATTCTTGAGTCATTCTGGGGTCTAGGTGCGTTAGTGCAGCAGTTCTGCAGTTAGCCATACCATAGAAGCGTTGGTGGGTTCTGGCTGGAGAAAGAAAATAACATATAAATATACATGTATATATATATTTTATATATATATATATATATATATATATATATATATATATATATATATATATATATATATATATATATATATATATATATATATATATATATATATATATATATATTATATATATATATATATATATATATTATATATAAAATATATATATATATATATATATATATATATATATATATATATATATATATATATATATATATATATATATATATATATATATATATATATATATATATATATATATATATATATATTATATATATATATATATATATATATATATATATATATATATATATATATATATATATATATATATATATTATATATATATATATATATATATATATATATATATATATATATATATATATATATATTTATTTATTTATTTATTTATTTATTTATTTATTTATTTATTATTATACATACATACATACATACATACATACATACATACATATACATACATACATACATACATGTACTACTCGTGAAGGAGGCAAGAAACTCTGTCTAGAGCAAGTTGCAAATATTTAATGTATTATAAATGATGTGATACTATGGTTAATGTTGCTCATAGTGATTAAGATATGAGAAGTTCTGTTTTAAAGATGGAATTATTAATTCATAATAGAAACTTTAATTGATTATTAATACGGTTAATAAAACAAGCAGAAACCTAAAAGATTCCTTTTTTTCCCAATAAGTGCCTTTTAAGGGGTTCCTTGACGAGTAAAGAGGGCACGGTCTAGAAATTGGACCTCTTGGTCTTCTTCCTCAGACCGAACCTAATTACCCCCAACCCCCCTCCCTTTCCCATCTTCCCTTTCCCTTTCCTCCTCCTCCTCCTCCTCCTCATCCCTCCCTTATTCCCTTCCCATTTTTACTCTGTGAGCTTCTCTCCATGGGCATTCTGGTTCCTAGGTAGGGGAAGGGACCGTGGTCCATCCCATTCTGTTGAGGTTCTTGGTGGTGTAGTTTGCCGTGGAATATGGATCACCTGGGATGTCCCAATCCCCTACGGTCTCCCGGGGGTGGCTGGTATCTTTCCGGCGGGTGTATCTCTGGAGGCCACCTTTTATTTCGGGGTGGTGGTCGAAGGAGGTATGCTTGTGTGGTACCCGGGCGCCCTCTCTTTGTCCACTGAGGTGGCTCGGTGGATGTGAGGTTGCTATCCCGGATTGCTGGTTTACTGGCGGTGTTGAGGTCCTCTGGGGGGGGGATTACGCCTTTCATTCCTCCTAGGAGCTATTCCTCCACGTTCCCCCTTTTTTTTATTCTTTTTTATTTTTATTTTATTTTCTTCTTTTTTTTTTTTTCTTAAAAACAAAAAGAAAGAATTAACCTAACCATGGCACACAATCCATGAACCTACTACCCCGGCTCTTTCCTGATACCGCACTCAGTTCTGACCCTCATCGTTAATGGACAACTCTTCGGACCCCTCAATACCCTGTACCTCTTGCTGGTGCCAGTTTGTCACCTGCTTCAGGTCCCGGGGTTCCACCGCCCTTTTGACACGTCTGACCTTCGCTCTTCTCTGACCTTGATTCCGCTTCTCCTCTACGGTGCGGCAATTTTTGATTGTTCACTCGTCCCTGGACCGCCTCCGGTCCCACATCAAATGACCAAGACCCTTACATGATGATTCGACTCTTCATTCTCATTCATCTTAGAAACGACCTGCTCGTCACACACTTCCCTTGAACACTTTGTTTCACACTACTCAATGGACAAAGTTTTTTACTCTAAGACCCACTTCTCCTACTTCCTATCTTTCCGATCATAGTATTGGTAAGGCTCTCCTATGCCATGTAGGTAAAAATATCTCATTTCACGCTCTCAAGAGCGGCACTCGCATCATCACGGTCCAGAATGCTGGCCAAGCTTGCGATCTTTCTCTCCTTGCGACCATAGATACTATTCCTATCACTATTGACAAACATCATTCTCTCAATTCTTGTAGTGGTTCTATCATTTTACCCACACCATTGTCCAACGGAATTTCCAGACATGTGGTGGTGACATTTTGGAGCAACGAGCTCCAAGAACTCCCTATCCTCAAAGATGACACTTTTGTCCTCCCTGCCAATAAGCGAAGACGTTATCCTTGCAAATAGCTCGTTTAGCATTTGACTGCCGTGAACTTCCGCCCTCGGTCTACATTGCAGGTCACCGTTTACAAGTTCGAGGACTCTACCCGCAACAGTGTAGAAACTGCTGGCGTTTTGGTCATCCAGCAAATATTGCAGGTCCATGGCCGAATGCCCAGTCTGGTGCCGCGACTATACCAGTCCTTCTTGTAATCTACCTCCTCTTGCCTTAACCCTTTCAGGGATTTTGATGTACTAGATGGCTTACGCACCAGGGTGTTTGACGTACTAGTACGCCTAAATTCTAGCGCCCTCAAATCAAGCAGATACAGGCTGGTAGGCCTAGATGTGAGAGAATGGGTCTGTGCGGTCAGTGTGCGAGTATAAAAAAGTCCTGCCGTACACAGTGCATAATGAAAAAAAAAAACTCCGACCATGTTTTTGGTTTAAAACAGCTACTTTGCAGTCTATTTTCATATGGTATTTATGGTTATATTCTCGTTTTCTTGGTCTCATTCGATAGAATGGAAGATATATTAGAGAAATAGAGATAATTTTTTGGTTTCTCGATGACAAGTACCTATGTTCGATATTTGCCGATGTTCAAGAGTAAACATATCACGTTATGCGTCCAATACACATCAACTGGGTAGTCTAATATTCTTGCACAAGTGCGCTGATATTATTTATACCATTTTTACAATGATGCAGTTGTATACATAAAGTAAATCTTCAATTTTTTGTGAGAATAAAAATTCAAAATGGAAAGCAAAAGTAATGCAAGAGGGGCCTGGAGACGTGACTAATGAACAGATAAAATGTTATTTGAGTGCCAGGAATGTCTGTCTTGTTTATTCTGGACCCTATTTTAAAATTGTCATCTTTTGAAATTTGTATGAAATTGGTCAAATTGCCAATTTCTGACCACCTTATTGGGTAGTTGAAATCGGTAAATTGGCTTTTTCTTGTAATCAATTGATGCAACAAATGGAATTCTAGCGAAATAGCTATAATTTTAGTAGACTGAAACATTGGAATGTGCCGAAAATAGGGCTCAAAGTGGGAAATCGCCGATGCGTAAATAGCATCAATACCGCTAACTTCGTGAAAGCATAATTCGTTAGTTTTCCATAAAATTTCATAATTTTGATAGCATTATGATCGGAGAAAGATTCTCTATCATTTCATAAGATTTTTTTTTTTCCGAAAATGTTTCGACCCTGAGAGAGAGTTAAGAATCGGGGTCCCGACCTGAAAAGGTTAACTGTCGTGAGGCCATCCATCTTACTCTCGCTATTGTCAGGTTTACCTAAGAGGGAAATCCGTTGTCTCAAAGAGCAGAAGGCTTCTCATATGCTATGGCCGTCTCTCATCTACGCCTTCAAGGGAGACTTCCCATATTTCTATTCTCCATTCTAAACGTCCCCCACTTCTGGGGTCCCAACTCCACGGCTTCCTCTGTGTCGCCCCAATCCTCAGTCACCCCTGTCTGAATTCTTTTGGTGTTCTTGGCTCCAAGGTCCATACCGCGCATCCCATACTGTCCACACCCCTTCCTCTACTCACTTGCACAGTTCTGTGTCTTCACGCCCTCGTCCACACCCAATCTCACTGCCCCTTCTTCTCATAAGTCCGGCAAAAATCCCCATTATCGGGTTCTTCACCTCCGACTAGTTCTGTAACGTGTGGGGAGGTTCATCCTCCTCCTCGTTCAATATCATCCGTCCCTCCCAAGTTTCTTCCTTTACTGCCCTTCCCCCAGGTCGCTTCCACTCTGTCCCCTCCTAAGACCCTTTTGACAGTTTCCTCTTCCATCTCCTCGCCCTCTACTATAGTACAGTCTCTAGTCTCCCGATTGTTGCTCACCTCCTCCTCCATTTTTTTAATGTGGTCCCACATCCTGCATCTTTGTCTTCCGAAACACTGAAGCTATCGCATGATTTATTGCAGAGACTGAACTGTTGATGGACACCGCTCCACCTCCGGTTCATCCTCCTCTCTTCTCCATCTACACCCCTCCTTCCTTCACAGCGTCCCACTCTTCTTTGATTACAGGTCTTCCGCTGCCTCCACACGTGGACTTTTTAACCCTAGTCCATAGATACCTCTAACTTCCTTGTATCTTTCTCTTCATAAGTCATGGCTTATTTGCAGTGGAATATCAGAGGCCTCAGGGTAACCGGGTGAGCTTCAGGTGTTGCTCTCCCAGTTTTCCTGTTGGGGTCTGTTTGCAAGAACCCAAATTACAATCCACTGTTATCCGTCCTTTTCGGCTATGATTTGTTATATTCATCGGATCCTTTTTCCAATGGAACCTTTAACGAAAGTGCTCTTCTTATACGCACTGGTATTCCATACCGTCAGCTCTATGTTCATTCTTCTTTACATTACACCACAGCCCGTATCCGCTTGAATAAGTGGTATACACACTGTTCTTTATATCTCTCCCCTCTCGGCTTTGTCTATCCCAGATGTTGATTTTCTGGTTTCTTCCTTGCCTCCACCCTTCTGTTACTTGGCGATTTTAACGCACACCATTTTCTTTGGGGGGTCGACTGTGACTCCCGTGGTATTCAGTTGGAGGCATTTCTGCTTCTCTCCCCCCCATGTTTTAAATACGGGTACTCCCACCCATTTTGATCCTCTAACTCATTCTTTCTCTTGCATCGATCTCTCCATCTGCTTTCCTCAACTGTCCTTGACTTCACCTGGTCTGTCCTCCCAGACTTACATGACAGCGATCATTTTCCAATTGTCCTCAAGTCCCTTCGTATTCTCCACCTTTCGTACCCACGCTGGCAATTTGACCGGCAATGGGACTTTACACACATCGTACTGCTTTTCATGAGGCTCCTTCCTCGTCCTCCATTGATAAGGTTTTACATCTCTTCTCGTCCTCCGTCTTCCTCGCAGCTTCACATTCTATCCTCCAAACCTGGGCACGCATTCTCAGAAGTGTGTGCCTTGGTGGTCTCCTGCTTGTGCTCGGGCAGTACGTTTGAAACGCGCTGCATGGGGCAGGTACCGGTATAACAGAACCACAGAGAGATCCTTGATTTTAAGCAGAAGAGAGCAATGGCTCACGTGTCATCCGCGACGCTAAACGCACTTGCTGGCGGGATTACGTTTCCACCTTCTTTGATTATAATAATATCGTTTCCACCGTCACTTCGGCTCTCGATGAGTACAGTCTGAAGAAAAGGCGGAAATTGAGTGGTAAATTCTCCCAACCTGGCTCTGTTCTTTGGGTTGCCGGTGTCAATATAGCACACCCTCTTTCCATTGCCACTGAAATTGATAATCATCTGGTCCGCATTTCAGGGCTCCATCTATGCCCCTTTCTTCTAAGTCTGCCAGCGAGTTAAAGCCCTTAGATTTTTCTTCTTTCAGAGAAGAATCTTATAATGTGCCTTTACTCCTTCAAGAACTGGAGACAACACTCCGCTTGCTGATCATCGGCAGTTGGGACAGACGGCATACATATTCGTATGCTACAGCATTTACATCAGTCTGCTCTTGCTGTCCTCTCAAGACTCTTTAATCTTATATGGTCAAAGGGAGTTATTCCCCAACTGTGGAAGTCTGCTATTGTTCTCCCTTTTCGTAAAAACCGGGGACTATGGGACATGATACCCCCACTACCGCCCCATCGCTCTTACCAGTGCAGTTTGCAAGGTGATGGAACGTCTAGTTAATAGACGTTTTATGTGGTATTTAGAGACGCACAGTAGTCTCTCCACTAGTCAATGTGGCTTTCAAGGGCCGTTCTGCCATTGACCCCTACTGCGCTTGGATACGTATATTCGTAATGCCTTGGCTAATAACCACTCAGTTATCGCCATCTTTTTTGACCTTGAGAATGCTTATGACACAACTTGGAGGTATAATATCTTGGCCCAGGCCCACTCCTTGGGCCTCTGTGGCAATCTACCATTTTTCTAAGTCTTTTATTTTCAATATTAATTACGAGCTATGGCAAACCCGATTACTCGGTCTGTTAGTCTAAGGGGAATCTGCTCTCATAACCAACACTGCAATACCGTAATAAAATAATAAAGGGTTTTTGTCCGGGTATAAAATAAATACAGAGACAATAGCTTATAAATATATATATATATTTCTTTTACTAGTAAAACTGTATATATAAAATAGTACAATCTGTACAATACATAAAAACACAAGCATGATCTTTGGTACAATAGATAAGCGTAATAATTTTGTACTATAGTAACAATAATATCATTGTTGAACGACTATGCTGAGCTCGTGTCACACGACACCACAACAATGTAAAAGACATCACAATAACTGTTACCAGACATATCACAAACTCAATGACAAGACATATGTTTCACACCACATGTCACAACATTACCACATGTCACAACATTACCACATGTCACAAGACATTACCACATGTCACAAGACATTACCACATGTCACACGACACAACGCCCCTATGTCTCACACTTCGTGTTAACCCTCCATCTCTCTGTGTGAATACACCCTTTCCCGTTGTAACACGCAGTCGCTACTTGTGTCAACTGACACCCTTGTCCGTGTCACACAACACATATCACATCTCTCCGTGTCGCCACCGACACCCTTTTCTCTGTGTTACAGCGCCCCGCTCAAGTTGTGCCCTTTCGACACCTCCATTGTTGGTTCACACCATGTCAGACGGCGAGTGTCTCGCGTGACAGATGTCATACGAGCCATCTGAGTCACTGCGGGTCATCGTGCGGCCACAGCCAGCACTGAGTCCAGTATGGTAGCTGGGTACAGGCTCTCCACTGCTCGATGTTAACCATACTGCAATACTGAGTAGAAAGGCAGACGGATACCACGTTACTCAGTCAATCGTTGAGCATACTGACTTTATGCCAGGTTCCACCCCTGACATAAACTATGGTGACGTCACACCGGGCGCTGCAGCCCAGTAATACTGGACGTGCAGTGCCCAAATGTCCAATCAACCATTCAACCCAATTACCTTGTTCAGGGGTTCGCAACAGCCTTCTTAACTGAAAGACATTTCCGTGTCCGGGTTAGTAATGAGCTTTCCCCGGAGTTTATCCAAGCTGAAGGTGTTCCCCAGGAATGTGTTCTGAGCACAACACTCTTTCTGCTTGCTATAAATAATCTGGCATCTGTTCTCCCATCCAATATTTGGTCATTGCTTTATGTGGATGACTTTGCTATAGCTTGTGCGGGTGCTAACTGTCACCTCATTGCAGTTTCCCTCCAGCATGCCATCAACCGGGTTTCTGATTGAGCCACCACTCACGGGTTTAAATTTTCTAGTGGCAAAACTCATCAAATTACATTACTAGACGTTCAGTGGTCTCTGAACATCCATTGTACCTATACGGCTCACGTATCCCAGAACGTGATACGGTCAGGTTTCTCGGCCTCCTGTTTGACCGTCGATTGTCCTGGAAACCTCACATTACCTCTCTGAAGGCGACTTGTCATAGCCAGCTGAACCTCCTTAAAACCCTAGCACATCTTTTATGGGGGGTGATTGTAGAACTCTCCTTCGCCTGCACTCAGCCCTAATTTTATCGAAACTCGATTATGGTGACCAGATATATTCGGCAGCCTCCCCTGCTACTCTTTCCAGCCTTAATCCCATACATCACCAGGGATTGCGTTTATGTCTTGGTGCTTTTCATTCTTCCCCGGTTGAGAGTCTAGTATGTAGAAGCAAACATTCCTTCCTTGTCCAATCGTCGTGATGCACATTGCCTTCGCTATTATGTTCGCTCTCATGACCTCCGTAATCCTTCCATGTATAGGATTGTCACAGATGTTAGTAGACGCTCGTTATTTGTTCGTCACCCCTGTTTACTTCTTCCCTTTTCTCTTCGTCTACATTCACTTTTGTCTTCCCTTCAGCTACCACCTTTATATGTTCATGTGACATCTCCCTTTCCCCTACCCCTTGGGAAGTCCTGCTGTCCGTGTCTGTTCTATTCCTCTACCTTGCGCAAAGCCCAACTACCTACAGAGGCTTCTCGCTCTTTTTCTAGACCACTTCCGTTCTCATTCCCATGCCATCGCAGTGTACACCGATGGTTCAAAGTCATCTGACGGTGTCGGATTCACAGCAGTATTCCGGCATCTATTACCCTCGGCTAGCATATTTACAGCTGAATTGTATGCCATTCTTATGGCACTTATCCGTATTGCATCTATGCCTGTCACCATTTGTGGTCGTTTCAGACTCCTTAGTGCTTTACAGGCTATCCGTAAAATTGATACACCTCGCCCCCTGGTTCTTCGTATCCAACTTTGAGTTACGCCGTATCTCTAGCTAGCACAAAGATATTGTTTTTGTTAGGTCCCTGGTCATGTTGATGTACAGGGCAATGAACAGTCAGCAGTACATGACCTTCCAGTTTCATATAGAGGTGTTCCATTCACAGACTATTTATGCGGTCATTGCTACCCACCTTCACACTCATTGGCAACAACACTGGTCTGGCCTGCTAAATAACAAACTTCATTCTATTAAACCGAGTATAGGTTTCTGGCCTTCTTGTCACCAATGTCGAGGTTGGGAGACTACACTCTCCCGTCTTCGCATCGGCCACACTCGTCTTACTCATGAGTATCTCATGGAGAGGCCCCCTGTCCCTCTCTGTGAGCATTGTCAGGTTGCAGTGTCTGTTTGCCATACAGTGGTCCCTCGGTTTTTGCCAAAAATTTGTTCCAGAATGCTGCTCAAGTGCCATTACCGAGCAATTTACTTCCTTAAGAAATAATGTCACGTAGGTTAGTCTATTTCAGACCCCCAAAAATACACTTGCAACAGCACTTACGAAAATACACTTACATAAATGTTCGAGTTTGGAGATGCACGAAAACCGAGGGACCACTGTATTCTGTTGGACTGCCCACTCTATCAACGAGCATGCAGAATTTACCTCCAATGGCGTCTTCGCTTTGCAGCCCTTTCTTTACCTTCCCTTCTTGCCGATGGGCCTTCCTTTAATCCTGACTCTCTCAATGACTTTTTGACAGCAACTGACTTACTACACAAACTCTGAAGTTTATACCTCTAGCACTCCCCTCAGTCCCTTCTACCTCAATCTCTTGCTATACTCTATCCTTGCACTATCCACTACCCTGCAACACTCCATACCCTACTAATCATCCCTCTCACTCTTACAATCCATTCTTCTTGCATCGTACTTTACCCTGCGGCGCTGTACAGTATAACCCCTGTGGTTTAGTGCTTCTTTTGATTATAATAATAATATTGATAGGTTAATTGAGTGAATTCTAACCTAACCACTCTGTAATCCAGCACACTACAGGTCCCAATAATGCCGGATTAGTGATGGCCGACCTGTAGTATTTTTAAAGTTTATGAAGAAATAAATTGTTCAAATCAGTTTATTACAGCATTTGTGAAAGGGTTTTGTGGCGTGACATCCCAGCAGTATGTGGGGTGAAGTTGATCAGCTAAGAGAGGAAAAATGTGTGGCAGCTCACACTTTTGTGCTGTAACTGCAGTTACCCATAAATCTTCTATTTGATTATAATTATAATCCACTTGTGTCTACATTTCCTACCCAACCTGTGGTGTGATTTTAACCCACCTCAAACTTGCTAAAAATCTTAATTAAGGTTGTAGTCCAGCATTTAATATGGTGGAAAAACTTCTCTGAAGAAGGGAAATGGGCATGATGGAACTGATATACTGCTTCCTATAAATGTGAAAAGTCCGGCATATATATATAGCTTTCATTAAAGGTTAGAATACATAGTTGTGGTGAGAATGTTGGCCTGCTCTCTCAGGGCTTAACATTTTGACATAAGGGAAAACGGTTCATATCAAGCTAAAGAAAATTCAGTGATGGGTCTAGCCCTTAATTATGATTATAATAAGCTAAAATAATGTGTATGTGCGCCTTTTTTTGGTTCACATTCTCAAGCATAACGAGACCCCTGGTTTAGCGCTTCTTTTGATTATAATAGAGACCCCTTGGAGTGATTTTAAGCAATATTTTCCATATTCCTTGATGCTGGTGAGGGGCTCTTGATCTAGGGAATTGGATCTGTGCACCGGTTCCCTGAATTAAGCCTGAATACCTTCCATATTTCCCCCCCACAGGCGCTGCATAATTCTACGGGTTTAGCGCTCCCCCATGATTATAATAATAATGTACTTTTAGAAATAAAGATTATTGTGGAACTTGTGTGTAGAAACTGCTGGGGATAAAATAATGTTTATATAACGTAGTGTTGATGTAACTTTTCAAAGATGTTAAGCCACAGGCACCAACATCACCTATAATTTACTCTTTTATGGTAATCAGTTAAGTAAAACGTACGTATTATAATGTTGAAGAGAAATTAATATTTTAGTGAAAATGTAGTACTCACCTGGAAGTGTTATTAAATTCATTGAAAAGATGTATTGGGAGAAAACGGGGGAGAGCAACGAGAAATGGCGGAGTAGAACAGATCGGACCGGGAATTTGTTGAGAATTAATCTCATTTACGCTGTATAACCCTTGTGGTTTAGCGCTTCTTTTGATAATAATAATAATAATAATCTCATTTAATCTACGCCGATAGAAACAGTATCGTAAAATATAGTGTCCTATATCATAAGTGAATTTAACGGGTATCTGTAATCCTGCAGATACAAAGTGAAACTATCAAAATAAGGATATGAATGAAAAACAAGCTGTTGCTGGAGAATCTACATTGCCCACCGCATGTATCATTATATATGTAATGTACGTCTCCCAGTGTGAATTAAATATCACTACAGATAATGTATCTACTGGACAACAGTAGTGTACCAGCCTGCTAGGGAGGCGTTAGGATATATCAAATCACAATTTGGTAATATTTAAATGTCCGTCTTTTTGAAACATCCTGTATATATAATCACTAAGTAAGTTTATTCAGGTATACACAAATACATAGCATATGTGTAGACAACCCAGGATAACCCAAAAAAAAAAAAAAAAAAAAAGTGACTTATTTCCACTGGGGTCCTTTTAAAACATTATTATACACTCGCAGATCATTATAATCAAGGGAAGCTCTAAACCCGTAGGACTATTCAGGCTTAATTCAGGGAACTGGAGCACAGATCAGTTCCCTAGATCAAACCCCTCACCAGCGTCAAGGAACCTGCCTTGAGGGCACACTCGCCAGAGTACTAACAAGAGTATGCCTAGAGAGGGTTTCGGGGTCAGCGCCCGCGCCCGGTCTGAGACCAGGCCTCGTGGTGGATCAGGGTCTGATCAACCAGGCTGTTACTGCTGGCCGCACGCAAACTGACGTACGAACCACAGCCCGGCTGGTCAGGTACTGACTTTAGGTGCCTGTCCAGCTCCCTCTTGAAGACAGCCAGGGGTATTGAAGACAACCAGGGATCTTGAAGACAGCCAGGGGTCTTGAAGACAGCCAGGGGTCTTGAAGACAACCAGGGGTCTTGAAGACAGCCAGGGGTCTTGAAGACAACTAAGGGTCTTGAAGACTACCAGGGGTCTTGAAGACAACCAGGGGTCTTGAAGACAACCAAGGATCTTGAAGACAGCCAGGGGTCTTGAAGACAGCCAGGGGTCTTGAAGACAACCAGGGGTCTTGAAGACAGCCAGGGGTCTTGAAGACAACCAGGGGTCTTGAAGACAACCAAGGATCTTGAAGACAACCAGGGGTCTTGAAGACAATCAGGGGTCTTGAAGACAACCAGGGGTCTTGAAGACAACCAGGGGTCTTGAAGACAACCAGGGGTCTTGAAGACAGCCAGGGGTCTTGAAGACAGCCAGGGGTCTTGAAGACAGCGTCACCAACAAGAGATGTATCAAGTGCTTGAGGGCATACTCACAACTGAGGAGGAGGTGAAGCAGTTACTCATTGACCTTGATACCTCAAAGGCGATGGGTCCGGACAATATCTCCCCGTGGGTTCTTCGGGAAGGAGCTGAGGTACTGAGTGTGCCACTTACCATAATATTCAACCCATCCCTTGAAACTGGGCAGCTACCTGAGGTATGGAAGAAGGCCAACGTAGTCCCCATCTTTAAAAAAGGAGACATAAAAGAGGCACTAAACTATAGACCGGTGTCACTTACGTGTATAGTGTGCAAAGTCCTGGAGAAAATCATCAGGAAAAGAATGGTGGAGCACCTCGAGCTGAACAGGATAATAAACACCAGTCAGCACGGATTCCGGGAAGGCAAATCCTGTGTAACAAACCTCCTAGAGTTCTATGATAAAGTAACAGAGGTAAGGCAAGAGAGAGAAGGGTGGGTTGATTGCATTTTCCTGGACTGCAGGAAGGCCTTCGACACAGTTCTTCACATGAGATTAGTAAAGAAGTTGGAAGAACAAGCATGTATAACAGGAATGACACTGGAATGGATCAGGTAATACCTCACAGGGAGGCAACAACGGGTCATGATGCGTGATGAGGTATCACAGTGGGCGCCTGTGACGAGCGGTGTACCGCAGGGGTCAGTCCTAGGACCAGTGTTATTCTTGGTATATGTAAATGACATGACGGACGGGATAGACTCAGAAGTGTGTCTGTTCGCAGATGATGTGAAATTAATGAGGAGAATCACATCGGAAGAGGACCAAGCAGGACTTCAAACAGACCTGGACAAGCTTGACATCTGGTCTAGCAACTGGCTTCTCGAATTCAATCCCACCAAATGCAAAGTCATGAAGATCGGAGAAGGGCAAAGAAGACCGCTGACAGAGTACAGGCTAGGTGGACAAAGGCTACAAACCTCGGCAAAGAAAGACCTTGGGGTGAGTATAACGCCAAACACGTCTCCGGAGGCACACATCAACCAGATAACTGGGGCAGCATATGGGCGACTGGCAAACCTAAGATTAGCGTTCCGTTACCTTAACAAGGAATCGTGCAAGACACTGTACACCGTGTACGTCAGGCCCATACTAGAATATGTAGCACCAGTCTGGAACCCACACCTGGTCAAGCACGTAAAGAAACTAGAGAAAGTGGAAAGGTTTGCGACAAGGTTAGTTCCACAACTCGGGGGTCTGTCCTATGAAGAAAGGTTGAGGGAAATAGGACTAACAAAACTGGAGGAAAGAAGGGTCAGAGGAGACATGATAACGACATACAAAATACTGCGGGGAATCGACAAGGTAGACAGTGACAGGATGTTCCAGAGAGGGAACACAGAAACAAGGGGACACAACTGGAAGCTGAAGACTCGGATGAGTCAAAGGATGTTAGGAAGCATTTCTTCAGCCACAGAGTAGTCAGGAAGTGGAATAGTCTAGAGAAAGATATAGTGGAGGCAGGAACCATACATAGTTTTAAGACAAGCTATGATAAAGCTCATGGAGCAGGGAGAGCAGAGACCCAGTAGCGGACAGCGAAGAGGCGGGGCCAGGAACTGAGTCTCGACCCCTGCAACCACAATTAGGTGAGTACAGCCAAGGGTCTTGAAGACAGCCAGGGGTCTTGAAGACAACCTGGGGTCTTGAAGACAACCAGGGGTCTTGAAGACAACCAGGGAACTTGAAGACAGCCAGGAGTCTATTGGTAATCCCCTTATGTATGCTGGGAAGCAGTTGAACATTCTTGGGCCCCTGACACTTATTGTGTTGTCTCTGTACTCGTGGAGAGAGGACCAACTCAGCACTCGCCTGAGTACGAACAAGAGTATGGAGAGAGAAACAGCTGAAGCAGGTTTCAACAGCCGTAAGGAGTTATTCACTTTAACTTAACGTCGACTTCTCGATTTTCACGACAAACCAATGAACAGTGAAATGAAATCACAAGTTTGAAGCCTATCGCAGGAGTGATTCTCTAGCCGTGACATAAACATCAATCCTCATTGCTTTAGTAATAAAATTGTCAAGTATAAACCTAGATTGCCCAGAACTAATCCAAATCTTCCCCAGAGTTAGACACACACACTTTATTAGTTTGAAGCCGTTCTGAAGAGGCATTGTCAAGTTATTACATAGGAAATGTTCTACATATTTTCTTATTGAAATGACGCTGTTTTAGTTCGATTTCACTATTATGTTATATAACTATCACAGCTACTAGCTTCAGCGCTTCCTTTTGATTATAATAATATTACAGTTACTATCATTTATTATTATTAAGTATTATAATTATTATGTAGGGTCACTCAGTACCTAGGAAGAATGGGAGACAATCAGGTGCCAGCCATAGACAGGGAGATCAGGTAAAATTCTTTGAAAGGCCCCTTACCCCTTATCTGGGGGGGGGGGCAAACCTTCTACCCTTCTATTGGGCAAACAACCCCCTTCCCAACTCTAGGGTAAACAGTCTATGTAAATGTATTTGTGTATACCTGAATAAACTTACTTACTAACCCCCTCCCCAACTAGGGGACAAACAACCCCCTCCCCAACTAGGGGACAAACAACCCCCTCCCCAACTAGGGGACAAACAACCCCCTCCCCAACTAGGGGACAAACAACCCCCTCCCCAACTAGGGGACAAACAAGCCCCCTCCCCAACTAGGGGACAAACAACCCCCTCCCCAACTAGGGGACAAACAACCCCCC
>WNWK01043702.1:0-15394 GCA_009830355.1 Cherax destructor | reverse complement strand
AAACTTCATTTTATATCCAAAACTTCAACCAGAACAACGGTTCTACAACATAGCTGAACCTATTGCCAAGAAACCTTCAACGCATCCCACCTGAACTCAAGAATGGACACTGCACCTTTTAAGCACAAATTTTTTTAACATCACATTTTTTTAAGACTACATGCAGTTTCCCCACCGACCCAGCATTCTCCACCTGACTATACCCTAAAATATCTCCATGTTGCTCATTTTCCAGGTAGATTGCTGTGACTGATAAAGCATCGTGGGCAAAAGTTGTCAAAAAAGGATCACATTATACGCTTTTTTTTTTTTTCCATTGTCGGTATTTTTTCCCATTTATTTAATAGTAGTAATACTACACAACAACTATTATTATTATTACTACTACCATATTTAACTCACACAAACCAATATATCTCGTTCCATGTATTGTTTGTAACGGTTTACAAAGCCCTTTGGAGAGCAAAGTTCCCAAAAAAATGTCACATTAGTTGCACTTGTGTCCTTTCCCTAACATTAAAAAAAGATGTTTGATTAAATTCCCAATCCCCCGAAGAAAGCCCTAGTGTCACCATAATTAAATGTACCCCGATGTAAAAATTTTTAAAAAAAAAAGTATCGATTATCATTAAAACTGGAAAAGACATTATCCAATAAACTGATAATTTACTTTAGAACGAGGAAGACGTTATTTGTTTATAAACCTTGCTATTGACTCGAATTCTGAAAGAGGATCGTAGTTAAAGGCGGAAATACACAACAATCTAATCTGTTGTTTCATTTCTGTCTCCATCTGAATTACACTGATTATTTACGACACTCCGTGTGTCTGTCTGTGTGTACTCACTAAATGTGGTTGCAAGAGTCATTTCTAGCTCCCTTAGCTATATGTGTTTACTCACCTATGCCATCTTTGTATCAACTATGTATCTCTTAAATCTTTTGTACCATATTAGCATAATAAAATATACCTATTGGTAAAAAAAAAAAAGATGGGGTGGTAGAGGGAAGTGGAATATTCAAATGGGTTCGAGTAATCCAAATATTCTTCCTTGAAGCCTTTTTATCCACTTCTACAAGGCAATGGAACCACAATTTGCACCAGAGGTGGACCCCATCTTATATATATATATATATATATATATATATATATATCGTGCCTAATAAATTAAAACTAGATCAGTTAACAAAACTCATTTAAAATTAAGTCCTTTCTAAAATTTTCTCTTACACGTTTAAAAATATATATTTTTCATTTATGTTAGTGTAAAAGTTATAATTTTGTACCAAGAAACTTAGAAAACTTACTAACCTTATTATAACAAGCGCAATTTAATTTAGGAGTAACCCAACTAAATATATTTTTAGATACGTTTTACAATAATTTAATAATAAACAAACACAATTTATATAAACCAAAAGAAATATTCATATTATTTTCAAACTGCTTTTAATGAAACATGATTCTATTATATTCCTCTCAACCATGGACTTGCTTGATACAACCTTCTCAGCATTTTGAAAATCAATTGGATAGTTAAAGTCTCTCACATGAATAAATAGAGCATTAGAATCTTGTCCAGTTCTAATGCTATATTTATGTTGTTTTAATCTTAGTTCAAGACTTTACTAGTTTGATATAATAAACTTTATCGCATATTTTACAGGGAATCTTATAGACATAAGTTGTATTTAAAAATCTTGATACAGTAAAAAGACTTTTGATAAAAAATTCCCCCAAAATGCTGACGGATGTGTCTATAAGATTCCCTGTAAAATATAATAGAATCATGTTTCATTAAAAGCAGTTTTGAAAATTATGAATATTTCTTTGGTTTATATAAATTGGATTCATTATAATTAATAAAATTTGGGAAGAATTTAATGATAAATTGGACTAATCTTAATTCTTGGGAAGAGTTTCAGGTCCTTTCTTATGATTAGTTGCAAGTGCAGGTAACATTGATGTATTTGCCATAACTGAGACGTGGTTCAATACGAAAAATAGGGACATGCCTGCTGAATGTCATATACAGGGTTTTAAATTGTTCCAAGTAGATAGAAGTTTCGGGAAGGGTGTGGAGTGGCACTGTATGCCGAGATCGTTTGAACTGTTGCATAAAAAGGGAATAAAGTCTGAAATAACACATACAGAGTCTGTCTGGATAGAATTTTCAGAGGGCATGAAAATTTGATTTTAGGTGTGATATACCGTCCCCAAACTTAGATAGGGACCAAGGAGACTACTATGGGAGGAAATTGTTAAGGCCACAATGCACGATAACGTACTTATTCTGGGTGACTTCAACTTTAGTCAAATTGATTGGAATTTTTGACTGGGAATTTAGAATCTAACGACTTCTTAGAAGTAGTTCAAGATTGTTTTTGAAGCAGTTTGTGACAGAACCTACAAGGGAAATAACCTGCTTGACTTAGTTCTGGCAAACAAGGAAACCCTTGTTAATAATTTAGAAATTACAGAGGAACTCGGGCAAGCGACCACAAATCAATTACCTTTGGCATTGAATGGAAGTTTCCTGGAAATAAATGGTATATCATCTGGGACTGGGGTAATGAAGAGAGCTATCAATATGACAGTTTTCTGAACACTATACATGCTGCCCAAAGAACATTTATCCCATATAAAGAAATTAGATCGAATAGAAATGACCCAAAATGGATGAATAATAGGCTCAAATATCTTTTAGGGCAGAAAAAGGAATTTATAGGCGTATCAAAGAGGTGAGGGTTATCTTATGAATCAGTATATTGACATTAAGAGGGACGTTAAAAGGGGATAAGAAAAGCTAAACGGGACTACGAAATTAAAGTTGCTAGGGATTCGAAAACTAACCCAAAAGTTTTCCAGGTGTATAGAACAAAGTTAGAGATAAGATAGGTCCCCTTAAAAATAATTATGGAGTATCTTACTGACAAAGAGAATGAAATGTGCTCTATTTTTAATAATTATTTTCTCTCGATTTTCACTCAGGAAGACACTAATAATATCCCAAGAATTAGGTATTTTAGTGGGCCTGAAGAAGATAAATTATGTAGTATCACAGTCACTAGCGAAATGGTTATCAAACAGATAGACCGTTTGAAGCAAAATAAATCGCCAGGTCCTGATGAGCTTTTTCAAGGGTTCTTAAGGAATGCAAATGGAACTCTGTGAACCCTTAACTAACATTTTTAACCTATCTCTTCAAACAGGTGTAGTGTCTGATACGTGGAAGATTGGCTAAATGTAATTCCTATTTTTAAACTAGAGGGACAAGTCGTTACCATCAAATTAACATAAGAACATAAGAACATAAGAAAGGAGGAACACTGCAGCAGGCCTGTTGGCCCATACTAGGCAGGTCCTTCACAATCCGTCCCACTAACAGAATATTTGCTCAACCCAATTTTCAATGCTACCCAAGAAATAAGCTTTGACAATTCTACCCACTCATGCGAGTCCCCTCAAATCCAACCCCTCTCACTCATGAATTTATCAACCTAAATTTGAAACTACCCAAGGTCCTAGCTTCAATAACCTACTAGGCAGACTGTTCCACTCATCAACTACCCTATTTCCAAACCAATACTTTCCTATATCCTTTCTAAATCTAAACTTATCTAACTTGAATCCATTATTGCGGGTTCTCTCTTGGAGAGATATCCTCAAGACCTTATTTATATCCCTTTGTTAATACCCATTTTCTCATTCTATCGTCTTACAAGTGAATGTAATTTTAGGGTCTTCAATCTTTCTTCGTAAGGAAGATTTCTAATGCTATGTATTAATTTAGTCATTCTACGCTGAATGTTTTCTAACGAATTTATGTCCATTCTGTAATATGGAGACCAGAACTGAGCTGCGTAATCTAGGTGAGGCCTTACTAATGATGTATAAAGCTGTAATATAACCTCTGGACTTCTGTTGCTAACACTTCTTGATATAAATCCCAGTAATCTATTTGCCTTATTACGTACGCTTAGGCATTGCTGTCTTGGTTTAAGGTTGCTGCTTACCATCACCCCAAGTCCTTCTCGCAATCTGTATGGCTAAGTTCTACGTTATTTAACTTATAAGTGCTTGGGTTATGGACACTCCCGAGCTTCAGAACCTTGCATTTATCTACATTGAACTGCATCTGCCACTTTTCTGACCACGAATTAAGTTTGTCTAAATCTTCCTGAAGTTCTATGACATCTATGTTTGAATCAATTATCCTACCTATCTTCGTGTCGTCGGCGAATTTGCTCATATCACTAGTAATTCCCTCATCAAGGTCATTGATATATATTATAAATAACAATGGGCCTAAGACTGACCCCTGTGGAACACCACTTGTTACAAGTCCCCATTCGGATTTAACCCCATTTATGCACACTCTCTGCTTCCTATTGGTGAGCCATGACTCGATCCATGACAGCACTTTTCCCCCAATGCCATGAGCTGCCACTTTCTTTAACAGTCTCTGGTGCGGTACTCTATCAAAAGCCTTACTAAAGTCTAAATAAACAATATCGAATTCTTTATCGTGATCAACAGCCTCAAAAGCTTTACTGAATAAGGTTAATAAATTAGATAGGCAGGAACGGCCCTCGTGAATCCATGCTGGGTATCATTAATCAAATTATGGTTATCTAGATGGCTTCTAATATATCAGCTATAATTGACTCTAGTAATTTGCCTACAATTGAGGTCAGGCTTATTGGGCGGTAGTTTGACGGTAGTGACTTGTCCCCTGCTTTAAAAATAGGAATTACATTAGCCATCTTCCACATATCAGACACTACACCTGTTTGAAGAGATAAATTAAAAATGTTAGATATTAGTTCACAGAGTTCCATTTTGCATTCCTTAAGAACCCTTGCAAAAGCTCATCAGGACCCGGCGATTTATTTTGTTTCAGTCGGTCCAGCTGTTTCATAATCATTTCGCTAGTGACTGTGATATTACATAATTTATCTTCTTCTGGGCCTCTGTAAAAATTAATTACTGGGATATTATTAATGTCTTCCTGTGTGAAAACCGAGAGAAAATAATTATTAAAAATAGAGCACATATCATTCTCCTTGTCAGTAAGATGCCCAAAGTTATTTTTAAGGGGACCTATCTTATCCCTAACTTTTGTTCTATAAACCTGGAAAAAACTTTTTGGGTTAGTTTTTGAATCCCTAGCAACTTTAATTTCATAGTCCCGTTTAGCTTTTCTTATTCCCTTTTTAACGTCCCTATTAATGTCAGTATACTGATTTATAAGATGACGCTCACCTCTTTTTATGCGCCTATAAATTCCTTTCTTCTGCCCTAAAAGATATTTGAGCCTATTATTCATCCATTTTGGGTCATTTCTACTTGATCTAATTTCTTTATATGGGATAAATGTTCTTTGGGCAGCCTGTATAGTGTTAAGAAAACTGTCATATTGATACCTCTTTTCGTCACCCCAGTCCACAGTTGATAAGTGTTCTCTAAGTCCATTATAATCTGCTAAGCGAAAATCTGGGACCATTACTGAATTATCCCTACTATCATACATCCATTCAATGCTAAAGGTAATTGACTTGTGGTCGCTTGAGCCGAGTTCCTCTGTAATTTCTAAATTATTAACAAGGGTTTCCTTGCTTGCCAGAACCAAGTCAAGTAGGTTATTTCCCCTTGTAGGTTCTGTTACAAACTGCTTCAAAAAGCAATCCTGAACTACTTCTAAAAAGTCGTTAGATTCTAAATTCCCTGTCATGAAATTCCAATCAATCTGACTAAAGTTAAAGTCCCCTAGAATTACTACGTTATCGTGTCTTGTGGCCTTAACAATTTCCTCCCAATAAGTCTAACATCAATTGTAGGCAAATTATTAGAGTCGATTATTGCTGATAACATAAGAAGCCATCTCGATAGGCATAATTTGATTAATGATACTCAACATGGATTCACCAGGGGCCGTTCCTGCCTAATTAATTTATTAACTTTTTTCAGTAAGGCCTTTGAGGCAGTTGATCATGATAAAGAATTCGATATTGTTTATTTGGATTTTAGTAAGGCTTTTGATAGAGTACCACATCAGTGACTGTTAAAGAAAGTGGCTGCTCACGGCATTGGGGGAAAAGTGTTTTCATGGATCGAGTCATGGCTCACCAATAGGAAGCAGAGGGTGTGCATTAATAGGGTTAAATCTGAGTGGGGATCTGTAACAAGTGGCGTTCCACAGGGATCGGTTTTGGGCCCGTTGTTGTTTATAATATATATATAAATGACCTTGACGAGGGAATTACTAGTGATATGAGCAAATTCGCTGATGACACGAAGATAGGTAGGATAATCGATTCAGACGTAGATGTCATGGAACTTCAGGAGGATTTAGACAAACTCAATTCCTGGTCAGAAAAATGGCAGATGCAGTTCAATGTAGATAAATGCAAAGTTCTAAAGCTTGGGAATGTTCATAACCCTAGCACCTACCAGCTTAATAATGTTGAACTCAGCCGTACAGAATGCGAAAAGGATTTGGGGGTTATGGTAAGCAGCAACCTCAAACCAAGTCAGCAATGCCTAAGCGTAAGAAATAAAGCAAATAGATTACTGGGATTTATATCAAGAAGTGTAAGCAACAGAAGTCCAGCGGTTATATTACAGCATTATACATCATTAGTAAGGCCTCACCTAGATTATGCAGCTCAGTTCTGGTCTCCATTTTACAGAATGGATATAAATTCGTTAGAAAACATTCAGCGACGAATGACAAAGTTAATTCATAGCATTAGAAATCTTCCGTATGAAGAAAGATTGAAGACCCTTAAATTACATTCACTTGTAAGACGAAGAATGAGGGGAGACATGATCGAGGTATATAAGTGGAAGATGGGTATTAATAAGGGGGATATAAATAAGGTCTTGAGGATATCTCTCCAAGAGAGAACCCGCAATAATGGATTCAAATTGGATAAGTTTAGATTTAGAAAGGATATAGGAAAATATTGGTTTGGAAATAGGGTAGTTGATGAGTGGAACAGTCTGCCTAGTAGGGTCATTGAAGCTAGGACCTTGGGTAGTTTCAAATTTAGGTTGGATAAATGCATGAGTGAGAGGGGTTGGATTTGAGTGGGACTCGCACTTGAGTTAATAGAATCTTCAAAGCTTATTTCTTGGGTAGAATTGAAAATTAGGTTGGGTAATTATTCTGTTAGTGGGATAGATTGTGAAGGACTTGCCTAGTATGGGCCAACAGGCCTGCTGCAGTGTTCCTCCTTTCTTATGTTCTTATGTTCTTATGATCCTCTTCACAGAGGCGTGTGATGTTACGCTACTGTGAGGTGTGGTCTTTGTTAGTGTGATGTGACTGTGAGGTGTATTATGCCCCTTTATAAGCCTTCTTGTCATGTTTCCTTTTATAGTTCCTTGATAATGTGAGTAGTCACGAAAGCGCTTGGAATTCTTCTATTTTTTCATAGTGGTTGTCTTGCATATATATATATATATATATATATATATATATATATATATATATATATATATATATATATATATATATATATATATATATATATATATATATATATGAAGAAAATCTATGAAAAATAGAAATAATACTTTCAATACATTATCAAGGAACATATAGTTCCTTGATAATGTGAGTAGTCACGAAAGCGCTTGGAATTCTTCTATTTTTTCATAGTGGTTTTCTTGCATATTTTGATATCACCTGTTTACTGTGATCTTTTTGCATATATATATATATATATATATTTATATATATATAAATGATGCAAGACAAGCTACGGAGGGTGGAAATCTTTAGCTCAAGTACTTTCACCCATCTCAGTGGGTCATCAGGAGCTTTACAATGTTGCTAGAGAGCAACTAAAGCAGGGAGAGAGTTCTCAGAGTAGCGTAGTGCGGATGTGTCACCGTCCACGGTTTCCCTTAGAATGTGGTCTGTGGTCAGTGCCAACCCCACCCTAGCGCCATCCCCCTGCTCCCCATATGTCTTTTGCATAGTTTAGTTAAGATCGCCCGTCTGCAGTTGTTTGCAATAATATATATATGCAATATATATATATATATATATATATATATATATATATATATATATATATATATATATATATATATATTATATATATATATATATATATATATATATATATATTGGGTCCACTCTAGTGCAAATTGTGGGACCCATAGCCTCGGAGAAGTGGATAAAAGGCATCAAGAAGAATATTTGGGTTTCTTCCTGAAGCGTTTGAATATTCCACTTCTCCTACCACCCATCCTATATAATACATAATAAATGCTTATTAATAGACAGAATACATTTATAAAACACACAAACTGAACAGGAATACAGTACAATATGTCAAAGATTATGAACTTCCTCCAGCTCCTCCGAAGCCGGACGCGAGCCGAGATGGCATGCGTTTCCCTCTCGAGGCACGCTGAGACGCTGGAACATGAACGGCTGCCCTTGGGTCCTTGTCGATGAGTCTGAAACCCCGCTCTTAAGGAAACGTTGCATTTTTTTCCCCCCGCTCCCAAGGTCTCTGATCCCACTGGGACAAATTTATACTGTTGGCTTATGTCCCTGTACTTGCCGATCTTGTACTCCTCTGTGGTCAGCAGCTCCTCCCTGTCGCCCAACACTGTGATGGATGTAGGTGTCAGCCAGTGTCGACACGCAGGTATAATCCCATGCTAAGAGCTTGCCATTCTTCCAAGGATAGATGGTGATCCCGTCGGGCGGTTTGCTGGGTTGTGGGCGTTGTTGGCTGCTAGTGATCGAGGCTCTCTCTCGGCTGGGCATCCAGCTGTAGCGAGGGTTCTCTTTATGATGTCATTGACCTCATTGTGTCTTGCATGCCAACCCTTGGTTTTAGAACAGTTAAGACCATGTAGACCATATTGGTCGGCTTGCGATCGCCGCAAATACACGTATATTCCGTGTGAATGGGGGCAGCAAGGCGCAGAGCCACTGCAATACGAAGGGTCTTAGTGTCCAGGCGTGTTCCCATGGCCGAAATGGGAACTGTTTGGAGGAAGTCCCCAGAGTGATGTGCACTCACGGCTAGGAGACGGGCAGTCTCCCTGTCTGATGTTACGGCCCTGAGCATATTGGCAAGTATCTTTTCAACAATGGGGCTGTCCCAGCTTGACTGTTTGTAGGCCAGTTCTTCACTAGGTTTTGGTGTTGGAGCAGCAAGAGTCTCCCATTCAGTGATGGCACTGGTGTAGCTAGGGTCCTGTATTCCTGCTGAATCACTGAGGTTGTATGGAAGAATTTGTTTTATTAGCTCATTTGATGCTATGGAAGAGGATAAGAAGGCTGGTAGGGCAATCTGGGAGGATTTGCGTACTCCCAGCCCCCCAAGTCTGACTGGAAGTGAGGCTTGCAACCACTGTCCATCATCGAGGGAAAGATTCAATACACTCTCTAGCATGGTCTTGAGGAGAGAGTCGTATTCCTCGAGTTTCGGGCTGTTGAAGGCTGGGGAGCATCTCAGGAAGTATGTAAGTTTTGGGATTGACAGGCACCTGGTGAGTAGGTAGAAGGCATCATGTGTATCGATGTCTTTCATCCTACCTTCCATCGTCCTGAGGTCTGAGATTTTTTTTTCCAGGACCAGATCGATGGCATTGGGCCCAAGGGGAGCACCAAGGAGAGTGCTGTTGGCTGGATCGATGGCTCGTGCCCCTGGTAAAACAGCCCTAATGTCCTGGATCATCTGTGGATTGGTGGAAACTATCTCACATTTGGTGGGGTTTAAAGATAGGCCCAGGCTACCTACCATATCTTTAATTTTCCTGATGTCTCCCAGGAGAGATTGTGTAGTGCCAGCTAGGGTGCCGTCATCCAAGAACCAGATATTGAGCTCACTGGACAATGCTTCTGTGACATCCTTGATGGCTAGACAGAATAGAAAGGGAGCAAGAGGGTCCCCTGTTGCACACCCTCACAGAGTCAATTTCATGGTCCCCAAACAAAAGTTTAGAAGCCACACTATAACACGATTCTATGAAGGGATAGAGGGAAGGAAAGTGCCTAGAAACTGCTTGGAGAGCAGCATCCCTTCTGACTGAGTTGAAAGCATTGGCAAAGTCCAATTTGATTAAAGCTTTTTCATTGGACATGTTGTTGATGTATACTGGGCTGCATGGGCAGCTGCTTCACAGCCTTGTTGAACACCAAAACCGAGCTGAGTTGGTTTCAACATTGAGGCAGCATCTTGACTCACCCTTCGTACTGCAGCCTTGGCAACTAGGCGCCGAAGGGTGTTGCCCACTGCAATGGGCCTGATTCCTCCATCCTTTTTCCGGAGGGCACACAGTGAGGCACCAAAGAAAAGGGGTCTAATGGTCTGTGGGACACTACCAGCCAGGCACCCATTGGAAAATTTGGTGAGTTCAGACAACAATCTCTCAGAGACCTCACCAAGACCTGGATTGAGCATTTGTTTCAAGTGTTGTGGCCTTAAACCAGTGAAACCTCCTGCTGAGCCCTGTGGGAAAGACATAGCAGCTTTATACACATCGGCGTCCCGTAAGGTTAAAAGTTCTTGACCTGCTGCAATGTCAAGGGGGTCAATGTTGGTACTGGGAGCCCTGGGCGGATGTTTGTCCTTCAGGGCTTGTGCTGTAATGATATCCTTAGGAGCGATGGTATCCTCACTGGTTATAAGCCTCAGTGCTCCGATAGTATTACCCTCTTCTATTTTTCTGCTAATGTGGGCCCTGATTTTTGAGGCGTCTGGTGTCCTGTTGTTGACATTTGCCTGGCGGGTGTTTGACGTCCTGGAGGATACGGACAAGGTTGTCATCTCTAGGGAATGCATTTATTGCCCTGATAACAGATGTAGCTAGTGACTTGTCCTCCTTGGTGGGACAGCCAAACAGGCATTGCCAAAAAGCAGAAGGTTGTGCCAGGATCCATTGTTTGCAGGAGCATCGTTGACTTTCTTCAAGAGGTCAGCGAATTTGCTGGCAGCTTCATGGCGAGCTGCTTTGGGGATGTGTGTCAGCGTCCTGGTGGATGTTAATTTGATTGCAGCTTTTAGGTCCTCTGTAGAGGTGAAGTCAGGGTGGCTGTCAGCTCTGTCTGCTGGGAGGGTCTGTTGGCTGTTCCCATTTGGAGCCCTCCTGGAGCCTAGACATCCATTGTGTGCACGGATGTTGCCAGTAGAGGGATTGAGTGCACATTCCCTATGGCACACCTGGCAGATGCCTCGGGAACGGGTTGTAAGGCGTTGGCTCTGTCCTGGAGATTCCTGGGAACCCTGCACTTCTTGTGACATGGTGTGGGTGGGAGGACGCCAGCTGTGGGGTACCGGGTGAAGGACAGCATGGATGCATGGGGGATGGGGGTGGGAGAGTAGTGAGCGGAGTGTGAGTAATTCTGAGGCACTAAACGCAACACTCTTGGTCAGGAAGTCAGTAGGCCTAGACCAGGAATGGGGGTGAGGAGTGGCCCTATATGTTCACGTATGATGCACATTGCTAACTTTTGCTAATTGATATACTTAGAAACAACCTCGCCATTTGGCACACTGATCGCCGTGTTCTCACTGTTAACCAAGGTGGTGTTCTGTTCATCATCCAAAGACGAGTACTGGGCGGCCACTTTCCCCCCAACCCCGGCCAAACAGAGGGTAAACAAACCTCCCCCACACCTCCACTGGAGGGATCCCCTCAACACCGCATCCTCTAACTACTCAACTCCCAACAATCACACTGCACTTTCACTGATATAGAAGCAACGGCCTGATGCAGAAGATTGTCACGACTCTGTAATCTCCAGTGGATACTCACGATGACGTCTGCTTGAACTGGCCCTTCCCACACATGTAGATTCCTCGTTTACACACAAAATATATGGAGCACCACAAACGGCCCTCCTCCTCCACGCCAGCAGGCGTATATATATATATATATATATATATATATATATATATATATATATATATATATATATATATATATATATATATATATATATATATGCAAAGCAACCACTTTGAAAAAAATAGAAGAATTCCAAGGGCTTTCGTGACTACTCACATTATCATAGTGGTTGTTTTGCATATTTTGATATCACCTGTTTACTGTGATCTTTTTGCATATGCATATATATATATATATATATATATATATATATATATATATATATATATATATATATATAAATATATATATATATATATATATATATATCCCTTCATAGAATCGTGTTATAGTGTGGCTTCTGAACTATTGTTTGGGGACCATGAAATTGATTTGTGTGAGGGTGTGCAACAGGGGGACCCTCTCGCCCCCTTTCTATTCTGTCTAGTCATCAAGGAAGTCACAGAAGCGCTGTCCAGTGAGTTTCAATATCGGGTTTCTTGGATGATGGCACCCTAGCTGGCACTACAGAATCTCTCCTAGGGGACATCAGGAAAATTAAAGATATGGTAGAGACCTGGGCTATCTTTAAACCCCACCAAATGTGAAATAGTTTCTACCAATCCACAGATGGTCCAGAACATTAGGCTGTTTTCCAGGGCACAAGCCATTGATCCAGCCAACAGCACTCCTTGGTGCTCCTCTTGGGCCCAATGCCACGATCTGGTCCTGGAAAAAAATCTCAGACCTCAGGACGATGGAAGGTAGGATGAAAGACATCGATACACATGATGCCTTCTACCTACTCACCAGGTGCCTGTCAATCCCAAAACTTACATACTTCCTGAGATGCTCCCCAGCCTTCAACAGCCCGAAACTCGAGGAATACGACTCTCTCCTCAAGACCATGCTAGAGAGTGTATTGAATCTTTCCCTCGATGATGGACAGTGGTTGCAAGCCTCACTTCCAGTCAGGCTTGGGGGGCTGGGAGTACGCAAATCCTCCCAGATTGCCCTACCTAGCTACACCAGTGCCATCACTGAATGGGAGACTCTTGCTGCTCCAACACCAAAACCTAGTGAAGAACTGGCCTAAAAACAGTCAAGCTGGGACGGCCCCATCACTGAAAAGATGCTTGCGAACATGCTTAGGGCTCTAACATCAGACAGGGAGACTGCCCGTCTACTAGCTGTGAGTGCACATCACTCTGGGGACTTCCTCCAAACAGTTCCCATTTCAGCCATGGGAACACGCTTCGACCCTAAGACCCTTCGTATTGCAGTGGCTCTGCGCCTTGCTGCCACTATTCACACGGAATATACGTGTATTTGCTGCGATGCGCAAGCCGACCAATATGGTCAACATGGTCTTAACAGTTCCAAAACCAAGGGTTGGCATGCAAGACACAATGAGGTCAACGACATCATAAAGAGAACCCTTGCTACAGCTGGATGCCCAGCCGAGAGAGAGCCTCGATCACTAGCAGCCAACAACGCCCACAACCCAGCAATCCGCCCCGATGTGATCACCATCTATCCTTGGAAGAATGGCAAGCTTTTAGCATGGGACTATACCTGTGTGTCCACACTGGCTGACACACTATCCATCACAGTGTCGGGCGACAGGGAGGAGCTGCTGACCACAGGGAGGAGTACAAGATCGGCAAGTACAGGGACATAAGCCAACAGTATCAATTTGTCCCTGTGGGATCAGAGACCTTGGGATCATGAGGAACAAATGCAACACGTTTCCTTAAAGAACTGGGTTCCAGACTCATCGACACCACCAGGGACCCAAGGGCAGCCACTTTCATGTTCCAGCGCCTCAGTGTGGCCATCCAGAGGGAAAATGCATGCTGCGTACTGGGCTCGCGTCCGGCTTCGGAGGAGCTGGAAGAGATTCATAATCTTTGAAATATTGTACCAATGTATTCATGTTCATGTTTGTGTTTTCTGTCAATGCATTCTGTCTAATAATAAAGCACTCATTCAATATATATAGGGAGTGGTAGGAGAAGAAAATATTCTAACAGCTCCAGAACCTCGAGTTTTCCCTGAGGTGTTATTGTCTTCTTGAGGATGAGGGTCCCCAATAAAGTTCTAGAGGTGGTACCTACCTATATATTTAAATATATATATATATATATATATATATATATATATATATATATATATATATATATATATATATATATATATTTTTTTATTTTTTTTTTTTTTTTTTTTTTTTTTTCAACAAGTCGGCCGTCTCCCACAGAGGCAGGGTGACCCAAAAAAGAAAGAAAATCCCCAAAAAGAAAAAAAATTTCATCATCATTCAACCTTTCACCACACTCATACATAATCACTGTCTTTGCAGAGGAGCTCAGATACGACAGCTGAGAAAAGTCCCTCCCAGCTGTCACTATCTCAGACCCCTCCTTTAAAGTGCAGGCATTGTACTTCCCATTTCCAGGACTCAAGTCCAACTAAATCAATTAACTGGTTTCCCTGAATCCCTTCACACAATGTTACCCTGCCACACTCCAACAGATCGTCATGTCCCAAAAAACCCTTCGTCTCCATTCACTCCTATCTAACACGCTTCACACATGCTTGCTGGAAGTCCAAGCCCTCGCCCACAAAACCTCCTTACCCCTTCCCTCCAACCTTTTCTAGGACGACCCCTACCCCGCCTTCCTTCCCCAGAGATTTATACGCTCTCAAGTCATTCTACTTTGATCCATTCTCTCTAAATGACCAAACCACCTCAACGACCCCTCTTCAGCCCCCTGACAAATACTTTTGTAACTCCACACCTTCTCCTAATTTCCACATTCCGAATTTTCTGCATAATATTTACACCACACATTGCCCTTAGACAGGACATCTCCACTGCCTCCAGCCTCCTCCTCGCTGCAGCATTTGCAACCCATGCTTCACACCCCTATAAGAGTGTTGGTACCACTATACTTTCGTACATTCCCCTTTTTTGCCTCCATGGATAACGTTTTAGTCTCCACAGATACCTCAATGCACCACTCACCTTTTTTCCTTCATCAATTCTATGGTTAACCTCATCCTTCATAAATCCATCCGCTGACACATCAACTCCCAAATATCTGAAAACATTTACTTCTTCCATAATCCCTCTCTCCAATGTGATATCCAATTTTCTTTATTTAAATCGTTTGATACCCTTTATACCTTACTCTTATCTATGTTCACTTTCAACTTTCTACCTTTAACACTCTCCCAAACTCGTCCACTAACCTTTCAACTTTTCTTTGAATCTCCCATAAGCACAGTATCATCAGCAAAAGTAACTGTGTCAACTCCCATTTTGCATTTAATTCTCCAAAATTTAATCCCACCCTCTCCCCAACACCCCTAGCATTTACTTTTACAACCCCATCTATAAATATATTAAACAACCATGGTGACATCACACATCCCTGTCTAAGACCTACTTTACCGGGAAGTAATTCCCTCCTCCACACACCCTAACCTGAGCCTCACTATCCTCATAAAAACTCTTTACAGCCTTCAGTA
>WNWK01043701.1:0-15394 GCA_009830355.1 Cherax destructor | reverse complement strand
ACTTGGTGTGGGGGAGGCACTTGGGGGTTGGGAAGAGAGAGAGAGAGCTGTTAGTAAGAAAGGGAAGAATTGGTATGAGAGGGAGAGTACAGTGGTACCCCGGTTTCGTACTGCCCCCAAACCCTCGACAATTATGTAAGTGTATTTTTGTAAGTGCTTTTGTAAGTGTTTTTTTGGGGTCTGAAGCGGACTAATCTAATCGCCTTATGGGAACAAATTCGTTCGGTAACAGCACTCGAACAGCATTCTGGAAAGAATTATCAATAAAAACCGAAGGTCCACTGTATGTACATTTTTTAAAAAGACAAAAATACTATTGAACAATGAAAGTGGAAAATCAATTTAGACAGTTTCAGTGGTGGAGTAACCAATATGGATAGAGTAGCCGGTACAGGAGGGGGCAGCCAGTGCAGGAGGGAAAAGCAGCAAGTACATGAGGGAGAGTAGCAGGTAGGGGAGTTTCGGTCAAAATTCATTCAGAAGGCGGGAAGTGCCATTCCCACGGTAATTCTCCCTTAACCCTTTGAGGTCGGTCCTGTACTAGTAAGTCAGTGCAGCCAGGGTCGGTCAGTACTTGTACGCCTAAATTCTAGTGCCTTCAAATCTGGGGGAAAGGGCTGGCAGGCCTAAAATTGAAGAATGGGTCTGCGTGGTCAGTGTGCGCAGTATAAAAAATTGAAACACGCAGTGCATAATGAGAAAAAATACGACCGTTTATTGGTTTAAAACAGCGACTTTGGTGTATTTTCGTATGGTATTTGTAGTTGTATTCTGGTTTCTTGGTCTCATTCGATAGAATGGAAGATATATTACAGAAATTGATGATTTTGATTGGTTTTCGATGACAAGTACCTTGAAACTGAGCGCAAAGTAGCAAAAATGTTCGATTTTTGTCGATGTTCAAGAGTAAACAAATCACGCCATGCGTCCAATACACATCAACTGGGTAGTCTAATATTCTTGCACAGTACTGTATTATTTATACCGTTTCTACAATGATGCAGTTGAATACATAACAGTAAATCTTCTATTTTTGTGAGAATAAAAATTCAAAATGGAAAGCAAAAGTAATGTAAGAGGGCCTGGAAGGTGACTAATGAACAGATAAAATGTTATTTGAGTAGCCAAGAATGTCTGTCTCGTTTATTCTGGACCTATTTTGAAATTGGCATCATTTGAAATTTGTGTGAAATTGGCCAAATTGCCAATTTTTGACCACCTTTTGGGTAGTTAACCCTTTGGGGTCGGTGCCGTACTAGTACGTTTACGAGCAGGGGTTGGTGCCGTACTAGTACGCCCCAAATTAGTGGCCTCAATTTAAGCAGAAAACGTCTGGTAGGCATACATATGAAAGAATGGGTCTGTGTGGTCAGTGTGCGCAGTATAAAAAAATCCTGCAGTACACATGCATAATGAGAGAAAAAAAAACTGACCGTTTTTGATTAAAACAGCGAGTTTGCAGTCGATTTACGTATGGTTTTTATTGATGTATTCTCGTTTTCTTGGTCTCATTTGATAGAATGGAAGATATATTACAGAAATAGAGATGATTTTGATTGGTATGACAATGACAAGTACCTTGAAATTGAGCTCAAAGTAGCGAAAATGTTCGATTTTGACGATGTTCAAGAGTAAACAAATCACACCATGCCTCCAATACACATCAACTGGCGAGTCTTTATTCATGCACAAGTGCTCTGATATTATTTATACCATTTTTACAATGATGCAGTTGTATACATAACAGTAAATCTTCTATTTTTGTGAGAATAAAAATTCAAAATGAAAAGCAAAAGTAATGGAACAAGGGCCTGGAGACGTGACTAATGAACAGAGAACATGTTATTTTAGTGCCAGGAATGTCTGCCTTGTTTACTCTGGACCCTATTTTGAAATTGGCATCGTTTGAAATTTGTGGAAATTGGAAATTGCCATTTTCTGACCACTATTTTGGGCAGATGAAATTGGAAATAGGCGGTTTCTTGTACTCAATCGATAGAAGAAATAGAGTTCTAGCGAAATAGCTATAATTGTAGGAGACTGAAACATTGGAATTTGTCGAAAATAGGGCTCAAAGTGGGCAAAATCGCCGATGCGTAGTGTCATGGCTACCGCAACCACGAAAGCATAATTCCGTTAGTTTTCGATCAAATTTCATAATTTTGATGGCGTTATGATCGGAAAAAGATTCTCTATCATTTCATAAGAAAAATTAATTTTTTTTTTTCCAAAAATTTTCGGCCCAGGAACACTTTCCTGAGAAGGCCTGTCGACCCCCAAAGGGTTAAAATCGTAAATTAGCATTTCCTATACTCAGTTGATAGAACAAATGGAACTCTAGCGAAGTAGCTATAATTTTAGTAGACTGAAACATTGGAATTTGCCGAAAATAGGGCTCAAAGTGGGCGAAATCGCCGTGCGTAAATGTCATTGATACATAACTTCGTGAGATAACTCGTTAGTTTTCCATCAAATTTCATAATTGTGGTGGCATTATGATCGGAAAAAGATTCTATATCATTACATAAAAAAAAATATTTTTTTTTTTTCTGAAATTTTTTCGACCCTGAGAACAAGTTTGGGAGAGGGCCTCTCGCCCTCAAAGGGTTAAGGAATAATGTCAATAGGTTAGTCCGTTTCAGACCCCCAAAATACACTTACAAAAGCACTTACAATATAATACTACATAATTGTACGATTCTGAGGTGACCAAAACTCGGGGGTCCACTGTAGTTGGTATGAGAGGGAGAGTAGTTGGTATGAGAAGGAAAGTAGCCAGTATAGGAGGAAAAGTAGCTGGTACATAGGGAAGAGTTTAGCCACTCAGCACTTGGGGCATCCCCCTAAGAATAGTGTTCCGATACCTCAGTAAGGAATCGTTCAAGACACTGTACACCGTGTACGTCAGGCCCATACTGGGTATGCAGCACCAGTTTATAACCCACACCTGGTCAAGCACGTCAAGAAATAAGAAAAAGTGCAAAGGTTTGCAACAAGACTAGTTCCAGAGCTAAGGGAATGTCCTACGATAAAGGTTAAGGAAATAGGCCTGATGACACTGGAAGAGAGGAGGATTAGGGAAGGAGACATGATAACGACATACAAAACACTGCGAGGAATAGATAAGGTGGACAGAGACAGGATGTTCCAGAGATGGGACACAGAAACAAGGGTCACAATTAGAAGCTGAAGACTCAGATGAGTCAAAGGTATGTTAGGAAGTATTTCTTCAGTCACAGAGTTGTCAGGAAGTGGAACAGTCTGGAAAGTGAGGTAGTGGAGGCAGGAACCATACATAGTTTTAGGTGAGCGCACGCACGCACGTACACGCACACACAGAGAAATCGACCTGACGACACTGGAGGACAGGAGAGAGAGGGGGGACATGATAACGACATATAAGATACTGAGAGGAATAGACAAGGTGGACAGAGACAGAATGTTCCAGAGATGGGACAAGCAACAAGAGGACACAGTTGGAAGTTGAAGAGTCAAATTAATCACAGGGATGTTAGGAAGAATTTCTTCAGTCACAGAGTGGTCGGGAAGTGGAATAGCTTGGGAAGCGATGTAGTGGAGGCAGGTTCCATACATAGCTTTAAGGAGAGGTATGATAAAGCTCATGGAGCAGGGAGCGTGACCCAGTAGCGGCCAATGAAGAGGCGGGGCCAGGATCTATGACTCGACCCCTGCAACCACAACTACGTGAGTACACACACACAAATTGGCTCCTGGAGTTCAACCCCACCAGTGCAAAGTCATGAAGATTGGGAAGGGCAAAAAAACTGCAGACGGAGTACAGTCTAGGGGCCAGAGACCACAAACCTCACTCAAGAAAAAAGATCTTGGGGTGAGTATAACACCAGGCACATCCCCTGAGGCACACATCAACCAAATAACTGCTGCAGCATATGGGTGCCTAGCAAACCTAAGAACAGCATTTCGACATCTTAACCCTTTGGAGGTCGACAGGTTCTCAGGAAAGTGTTCCTGGGGTCGAAAAATTTTGGAAAAAAAAAAAAAAAATTCTTATGAAATGAAAATCTTTCGATCATACCGCCACCAAAATTATGAAAATTGATCGAAAACTAACAAAATTATGCTTTCAGGAAGTTATCGGTATCTATGACACTGACGCACGCGATTTCACCCATTCGAGCCCTATTTTCGACAAATTCCAATGTTTCAGTCTCCTAAAATTATAGCTATTTCGCTAGAACTCCATTTCTTCTATCGAATGAGTAGAAGAAACTGCCTATTTACCAAGTTCATCTACCCACAATAGTGGTCAGAAAATGGCAATTTTCCAATTTCACACAAATTTCAAACGATTCCAATTCAAAATAGGGTCGGAGTAAACAAGGCAGACATTTCTGGCACTAAAATAACATGTTCTCTGTTCATTAGCCACGTCTCAGGCTCCTGTTCCATTACTTTTGCTTTCCATTTTGAATTTTATTCTCACAAAAATAGAAGATTAACTGTTATGTATACAACTGCATCATTGTAAAAATGGTATAAATAATATCAGAGCACTTTGCATGAATATAAGACTCGTCAGTTGATGTGTATTGGACGATGGTGTGATTTGTTTACTCTTGAACATCGTCAAAAATCGAACATTTTCGCTACTTTGAGCTCAATTTCAAGGTACTTGTCATGTCATATCAATCAAAATCATCTCGATTTCTGTAATATATCTTCCATTCTATCAAATGAGACCAAGAAAACGAGAATACATCAATAAATACCATACGAAAATCGACTGCAAAGTCGCTGTTTTAATTGAAAAAACGGTCAGTTTTTTTTTCTCTCATTATGCAGTGTGTACTGCAGGATTTTTTTTATACTGAGCACATTGACCACACAGACCCATTCTTTCATATGAATGCCTACAAGACATTTTCTGCTTAATTTGAGGCCGCTAGAATTTGGGCGTACTAGTACGGCACCAACCCCTGCTCGTAAAACGTACTAGTACGGCACCGACCCCGAAAGGGTTAATAAGGAATAGTTCAGAACCCTGTACACTGTGTACGTTAGGCCCATACTGGAGTATGCAGCACCAGTTTGGAACCCACATCTAAACAAGCACATAAAGAAACTAGAGAAAGTGCAAAGGTTTGCAACAAGACTAGTCCTAGAGCTAAGGGGTAAATCCTACGAGGAGAGGTTAAGGGAAATCGACATGACGACACTGGAGGACAGGAGAGATAGGGGGACATGATAACGACATATAAAATACTGAGAGGAATTGACAAGGTGGACAGAGACAGAATTTTCCAGAGATGGGACACAGCAACAAGGGGTCACAATTGGAAGTTGAAGACTCGGATGAATCACATGGATGTTAGGAAGTATTTCTTCAGTCACAGAGTGGTCAGGAAGTGGAATAGCTTGGGAAGTGATGTAGTGGAGGCAGGATCCATTCATAGCTTCAAGAAGAGTACGATAAGGCTCATGGCGAAGGAGAGTGACCCAGTAGCGGCCAGTGAAGAGCAGGGCCAGGAGCTATGACTCGACCCCTGCAACCACAACTAGGTGAGTATACACACACACCCACCCACACACACTGTCTCCAGTTTCTCCTCTCTCCCCCACCCCCACAAATACTCAGGCAATCACACCACAAAACCACCACACAGAAATACATAGTTTTTCACTCTGTGGCATTATAAAAATAAAAAAAAATGGGGTCCCAGAGAGCAGGACGGAAAACTAGGAGACTGGAGGATGAGTCTGCAAAGGAAGATTGGGCAGCAGAGCTCATGAAAAGGGAACATGAGTGGGAAAGGAAGCTGAGGAGCTTAGCATGAAAATGGAGGAGAGGATAGCTGCAGAAAGCAAGATAATGGAGGAGAGGATAGCTGCAGAAAGCAGGAAGTGGGAGAAGCAAGTCACAACAGCAGAGGCTAAGATACAGAGATTAGAAGAGGAACTGAAAAATTTGAAACAGCCTAAAGAATCAAAAAGCAATGTGGACATGGTATCAGAAACTGCTACCTCAGTCACAAAGAAGAGGACTGTAGAGACGGAGTGAAACTGTATGCAGAGGCTCTATCAGACCATCGTGGAGCCCGAGAAAAGAGAGGATCACATCAGGAACAATCGAGGGAGTGTAGTAAAGGGAGAGCTAAGCTATCGTAGAAGCCCTAACAGACCACAGCAGTGCACAGGGAAAGTTAAGAAGGGAAAGCGACAGGCCACTGGGCCAAGGCATAACAGAAAGTGAAGAGATTGAAGAAAGGGAAAACTGCAATGGAGGCAACTAAATCGAATCAGGGTTACATAGGGATAGGCAGTGGGAGAATGAAAGAAGAGATCAGTCTTTGTTTATGGGCTCCAGGAAGCTGAAGGGAAACTACGAAGCAAGAAGACAAGGGGAGAAAAAAGCGATTGAAAACATCATGAAAGCAATAGAAGATGACATGACCCAGATGGGAAATTTTCTGAGAATAGGGGTTTGCAAGAGGAAGAATCCAGCCAGTCAAAGTGATTTTCAAAGCAGAATTGACTAAACAGGATCCTGCAGGAGAAAGCAAGACTAAAGGATATGTCAGAGTACCGGGGGTGTATCTCGACAGCGACAGAACACGGGAAGAAAGACAGAAACTGAAAGAGAGGGTACAGAGACAAAGGAGAACCCAGACTCAGGAGGAAGCTCTAATATAACCACCTTCAGATGTCCCCCAACCTGGACAACCCCAATGCAACCAAACAATCAAACCCAAAACACATGCCATACCCAATGATTCCACCCACCTTATTACAAACTCCACCTTCACACCAACCACCCATAGTTCCCCATCAGATCTCCCACTTTCCCAACCCCAACGTACCCCCCAGACTACGGTTTTAGAAAAGAAGTTGAAGGTTTGGTATACAAATGCAGATGGTATAACAAATAAATGTGAGGAGTGGCATGAAAGAATAAAGGAGACATCCCCAGACATAATAGCACTCACACAAACGAAACTCACCAGGATGATAACAGATGCAATCTTTCCACCCGGATATCAAATCCTCAGGAAAGATAGAGGGAGCAGAAGGGCAGGAGGAGTTGCACTGCTCATTAAGAACAGGTGGGGATTTCAGGAAGTGGAAGGAATGGATGGAATGGGCAAAAGGGACTACATAGTAGGAACAATTCAGTCTGAGGGCCATAAGGTGGTAATTGCTGTAATGTACAACTCGCCACAGAACTGCAGGAGGCCAAGAGAAGAATACGACGAGAGCAACAGAGCAATGGTAGACACACTAGCGGAGGTAGCCAGAAGAGCCCACATGGGGTGAGCAAAGTTACTAGTTATGGGTGATTTCAATCACAAGGAGATTGAGTGGGAAAACCTGGAGCCCCACGGGGGTCCTGAATCATGGAGAGCCAAGATGATGGATGTGGTACTGGAAAACCTCATGCATCAACATGTTAAGAGACACTACCAGAGAGCGAGGTGGGGATGATCCAGCAAGACTGGACCTAGTATTCACCTTGAGTAGTTCGGACATTGAGGATATCACGTATGAAAGGCCCCTTGGAGCTAGTGATCATTTGGTTCTGTGTTTTGATTACATAGTTGAGCTACAAGTGGAGAGGGGAGCAGGAATAGGAAGGGAGAAACAAAACTACAAAGGGGACTACACAGGCATGAGGAACTTCCTACAAGGCGTTCAGTGGGAGAGAGAGAATTGGCAGGAAAACCAGTAAAAGAAATGATGGAATATGTGACAACCAAATGCAAAGAGGCAGAGGAGGGGTTTGTCCCCAAGGGAAACAGAAGTAATGGGAAGACCAGAACGAGTCCTTGGTTCACCCAGAGGTGTAGGGAGGCAAAAGTAAGTGTAATAGAGAATGGAAAAAGTACAGAAGACAAAGGACCCAGGAAAATAAAGAGATTAGCCGAAGAGCCAGAAACGAATATGCACAGGTAAGAAGGGAGGCTCAGCGACAATATGAAAATGATATAGCATCAAAAGTCAAGTCTGACCCGAAGCTGTTGTATAGCCACATCAGGAGGACAACAACAGTCAAGGACCAGGTAATCAGGCTGAGAAAGGAAGGTGGGGAGTTCACAATAACGACCAAGAGGTATGTGAGGAGCTCAACATGAGATTTAAGAAGTATTTACACAGGAGACAGGAAGGACTCCAGGAATTCAGAATAGGGAGGTATACCAACAAGTGCTGGATGAAATACACACAACCGAGGAGGAGGTGAAGAAGCTGCTATGTGAACTCGATACCTCAAAGCGGTGGGACCGGACAACATTTCTCCGTGGGTCCTTAGAGAGGGAGCAGAGATGTTGTGTGTGCCACTAACACAAATCTTCAACACATCCATTGAAACTGGGCAACTACCTGGCGTGGAAGATGGCAAATGTAGTCCCAATTTTAAGAAAGGAGACAGACACGAGGCATTAAACTACAGACCTGTGTCACTGCGTGTATAGTATGCAAAGTCATGGAGATGATCATCAGGAGGAGAGTGGTGGAGCACCTAGAAAGACACAAGCTATAACGACAACCAGCACGGTTTCAGGGAAGGAAAATCCTGTGTCACAAACCTACTGGAGTTTTATGACAAGGTAACAGAAGTAAGACACGAGAGAGAGGGTGGATAGACTGCATTTTTTGGACTGCAAGAAGGCGTTCGACACAGTTCCTCACAAGAGGTTAATGCAAAAGCTAGAGGATCAGGCACACGTAACAGGAAAAGCACTGCAATGGATCAGAGAATATCTGACAGGGAGGCAACAACGAGTCATGGTACGTGATGAGATGTCAGAGTGGGCACCTGTGACGAGTGGAGTTCCACAAGGGTCAGTCCTAGGACCTGTACTGTTTTGGTATATGTGAATGACATAACGGAAGGGATAGACTCAGAAGTGTCCCTGTTTGCAGATGATGTGAAGTTAATGAGAAGAATCAAATCAGTCGAGGATCAGGCAGGACTACAAAGAGACCTGGACAGGCTGCAAGCCTGGTCCAGTAACTGGCTCCTTGAATTTAACCCTGCCAAATGTAAAGTCATGAATATCGGGAAGGGCAAAGAAGACCGCAGACAGAGTATAGTCTAGGTGACCAAAGACTGCAAACCTCACTCAAAGAAAAAGATCTTGGGGTGAGTATAATACGAGCACATCTCCTGAGGCACACATCAATCAGATAACTGCTGCAGCATACGGGCGGCTGGCAAACCTAAGAATAGCGTTCCAATACCTCACTAAGGAATCATTCAAGACTCTGTATACCATATACATCAGGCCCATACTGGAGTATGCAGCACCAGTTTGGAACCCACACCTGGTCAAGCACGTCAAGAAATTAGAGAAAGTGCAAAGGTTTGCAACAAGACTAGTCCCAGAGCTAAGGGGATTGTCCTACGAAGAAAGGTTAAGGGAAATCGGCCTGACGACACTAGAGGACAGGAGGGTTAGGGGAGACATGAAAACGACATATAAAATACTGCGAGGAATAGATAAGGTGGACAGAGACAAGTTGTTCCAGAGAGGGGACACAGAAACAAGGGGTCACAATTGGAAGTTGAAGACTCCTATGAGTCAAAGGGATGTTAGGAAGTATTTCTTCAGTCATAGAGTTGTCAGGAAGTGGAATAGCTTAGAAAGCGACATAGTGGAGGCAGGAACCATACATAGTTTTAAGACTAGGTTTGATAAAGCTCATGGAGCAGGGAGAGAGAGGACCTAGTAGCAATCAGTGAAGAGGCGGGGCTAGGAGCTATGACTCGACCCCTGCAACCACAAATAGGTGAGTACAAATAGGTGAGTACTCTCACACACTCACACACACACACACACACTCACACTCTCACTCACTCACCACACACACACACACACACACACACACACACACACTCACACACTCTCACACACTCACACTCTCACACACACTCTCTCACACACTCTCACACTCTCTCACACTCACACTCTCTCACACACACTCTCACACTCACACTCTCTCACTCACATTCTCTCACTCACATTCTCTCACTCTCTCACTCTCACTCACTCTCTCACTCTCACTCACACTCACTCTCACTCTCACACACTCGCACTCTCACACACTCTCACACTCACACACACACTCTCACACTCACACACTCACACACTCACACACTCACACTCACACACTCTCACACTCTCACACTCACACTCTCACACACTCTCACACACACTCTCACACTCACACTCTCACACACACTCTCACACTCACACTCTCACACTCTCACACTCACACACTCTCAGTCACACACACACACACCCCGGTGGCCTGGTGGTAAAGCTCTCGCTTCACGCACAGAGGGCCCGGGTTCTATTCCCGACGGGGCGGAAACTTTTCGAAGTGTTTCCTTACACACACACACACTCACACATACATACAACAGGCCTAGTGTCTAATCGACATGTGCCTAGGACAAAATGGTAACTAACACACACACACAACATTTCTCCAACAATCCCAGACATGCAGCATCTTGCTACTAGAAATAATGGGATTGGCAGCTACACATTGAGTTAAGGGATGATGACAGTTTCAGGAAGGTACCTACCACTCTGTACAATATTTTACTGTACATCTCCACATATACAATTATATACAGTACTTGTATGCATGGTCATTTAAGCCAGTAGTTATATCTATTAGCTCTGATACAATACTATACTTTACACTTTCAATAAAACTATGTTCTTGTTAAATTGTGGCTCTAGTTAAATTGTGGTTGGGTGATGGGACTGTAACGAATATCTTGAATCTTTTTGACAAAAGTACTCGGGGCATATGCTATTATTAATTTGTATCACACATTTTCATATAATTTTAACCCCTTAATCCTTGTTGAGAAATGCAAATATAACTCAATAAAAGTTCAATAACTCAATTTAATTTAAGAATTCAATATTTCCACATACCTTACCAGACACATACCTGAGCTTGACTACGGCACACGTGTTTGACTCGGGGTCCACCAACTTCACTGATGGGTCCTTCACCTTCCTCTGTTTCAGATTTCACAGATGATTTTCCCTCCTGAGTAGAAACAATAATAACTTTCCTACCGCTTTTGCCTAACTGCGTTATATGTTTCCCAGGCTCTTCCAAAAGGGGTTGAATTGAGTCAGACACTTTGGCTGCTGGATTTGAAAAAGTAATAATTTCCTCAGTGACAGTTTCAGATAAGTTCTTAAACCCAGGCTGCATGCCACTTTTCCGAAAACATTTTATTGCCTTAGTTATTCTTGGCTTCTTTGATTCCTCACCAGAAGCACAAGAATCTTCAGATGTTTTAGCAAGCATTTCACTGTCTGAAAATTCACTGACCTCAGATGACTGAGCTGAAGTTGACGTGATCTCTGCTACTGCTGAAATTTCAGTAATAGGGTCCTTCTCAACCTTAGTTTCTGAGGATAAACTTGTCTGTTCTCTTTTAAGAACTGGTGGAAAATAAAAATCTAGGTCAACTTTTGATCGGCCTGCCTTCTTGAAGTAAGCCAGCAGTTCTATTCGAGATCTAAAAGTCTGGCTATCAGGACTATGCAAGAGAGCCACTTTCCCTTCTCCTTTTCATTCCATCTTATTTTCCTAGACCATCCATTTCCAAAATGACAGGTTTGATAAACTGAAAGTCTTTTGGGTTTAGATTTAGATTTGAATTCAGGTACTAATAAAGAATCAGGCACAACTTCTCCCTCAGATACATTAGGTAGTGATACCTTAGAATCACTGGACTTAACACCCTCCACTAATGCTTCAGACTCCACTCCAATTGGATCTGCATTTTGGTCATTATTAAAATGTTTACCCTGAGCTTCATCTAATGATTTATTTGTGCTAGACACTTGTGCTAGCATGTCTATATTTTTATCTTGAATAACCTTTGTGTTATCTTGTAAAACTTGTTGCTCTGTACTCTGTTTATCATCTAGGTTCACATCAGATGGGTTATTGTCAACCAATTTGTTCCTCAATCTATGCTTTCTTCCTAGAGGTTTGATTACTTTCTTAGGTATTTTCAAGACTATTTTAGGATCAGGTTTCCTCCCAGTGACTTCAACACTTGATGCGACAGGCACAGGGCCCTCCTCAGTCTTTCTGCGTTTTCTGTTTGGGGAAACATTTGCAAAATCCTCTATTTCCTCAGCAGCATCTGTATCATTTATTTCTTGTGTAATTTCAAAATGGGTATCTGTTAAATGTGTTGGTTTTTCACTTAAAGATGGGCTATCTGTAGATTTAGAAGTATTCTTTGACCTACTTCTTAAGAAAGCTTTGGAAACACCATGACAGTTCCAGTTTTTTTGTTCTGATTCACTTTCTGTTGTATCTGTGAAGCTTGTATCACATTTATTTTGATTTCTACCAATTGACATAGATCTGCTTCTCATAATCACTTTTGCTTTTTATACTTGCGCTCTAAATTTTTTCCTTCATTTTAATATCAACTGAGCTTACCTGACCTGCAAGATCTTCTCCGTTGTCTGTGGTCTTTAATTTACTCACTGACTTGATTCTACATCTTCCTTGTTCATTATAATTTTACTCTTCAGGTCTTTAATATAAGAAAACCTGGCCACCTTTTCATAGTAGAACCAGATTTTTATTTTTAGATTTTGGTAACTCTACTTCACACTCTGATGCTTCGGGAGATTTATCATCTGAACTTATTTCTGAGCATGACTCTGAGCTTGACACAGGTTCAGTGCTGGATGATCCTGGGTGTCACTGGAACTGGGTACTGAAGCATCAGAATGACCAGTTACTACAGGAAAAATACTTATGGATATCATCAACTTTACCAATGAGCTGAAAATATGCACTTAGCTCCCTTCTGGACCGGAAAGTTCTGCCATCAGGGCTATATACATAAGTATCAAAACGATCACCAGCCGATCGCATTTAATTCTTCGATCCACCCACCTGGCAAGGTTGTCATTACCACTTTCCCTCGTTCGCTGATGTTACTTTGGACAGATGGTCGAGACTTACTTCAGAGCTTCGACAAACTGCAGGACTGTTATTACCAAAGAACACGTGCATCTGTGCTAATACCTTGTTTTTTGGAAATTCTTCCAATTTTGTACACTTTTGAATTTTTCCCCACTGGGGCTGATAACAACAACTTCTGGTCCTGTTTTACGCCCATCCACCTGGTAAGTCCATTACTGATCCAAATGCCCCACCCCTCCTGGATCTAAAGGCAACCTCTTTGTGTGACTTGCTAGATCCGCATCTTTTCTAATATGATTGGTAGACCACCAACATTCATACATCGGGCTAAGCTTGTTGGTATGTGCTCTTTCAAAACTGTTGGTAATCGTTTGGGCCGATCATGAAGAAGGCTTGGCATGGAACATGAGACAAGTATTCTGACAGCCAGCAAGCTAGGCAGCGATCCTCTTCCACGTAACCTGAAATTGACATTCACCTTTGCTGCCCTGACACTCAAAAATCTCTTGGGCCATCACTGGCATTGTGAAGGAAGTTGCTGCAGATCTCACAAAACACAATACCAAACTTCCGCGAGTTTCCATCAGATAAGTCACAGATGGCACACTTTCCTTCTACACTTCCTGAAAACACAAAATAAAATCAATATAAACCACACAAACTACTAAAAATATTGAATCCAATTTTATCATAATTGCTCAGTAAGCGCAGTTTTCCCAAGACTTTACTGAGCCACATGCTTGTCAAGTCTGGGCCGTTTACATGGAGACTGGTTCAATACCCCTCGCGACTCATCATCTATGAAACATTATGTACATTAAACACATTAAATGAGAACAAATTTGTCTAAAAAAATAACAAAAATTAAGTTATTACTGTAATGACCTTCATCACACATTGGAATGAGCCTCTGGAGGGGTGCTGGGTTGCGGATTTTCTGGAGGGTTGTTTTGTTCAGGTTGAGACGTGCTTTCCAAGTATGTTGCGTGAAAGAACAGATGCAGAGAGTGCTGGGAGGTACTAGTAGCAGGAGCAGGCATCAATTCATCACTTTCAACCTTCCCTCCCTGTATAAATGACAGGATTATAATGTGTAATGAAATATTAATGAATAAATAATGGATACATAAGGTATATTAGATCTAAAGCAATGACTAGTTAATTTTCAGATGCCCAAATTTCTCCTGTGAAACACAAATTGAAGACAATATATGACAGTGTTCAGCAAGTCATTAACAGACTAAAAATTAGAAATCCCTAGAATTTTTTGTGCTTAAAAAATATTATGCCCTTTAACCTATGGACATCCCAAAAATTCCCCACACCTAGCCATTGGGTTCATATCAGTGCATGTGTGTGCATGTTCGTGTGTGTGTGTTGGGACCATGTGTGTATGTGCATGTTGTGTGTGTGTGTGTGTTTGTGTGTGTGTGTGTGTATGTATGTGTGTGTGTATGTGTGTGTATTATGTGTGTGTGTGTATGTATGTATGTTTGTGTGTGTATGTATGTTGTGTATGTGTGTGTGTGTGTGTGTGTTATGTGTGTTAAGGTGTGTGTATTTGTGTGTATGTGTGTGTATGTGTGTGTGTTTGTGTGTGTGTGTGTGTGTGTGTGTGTGTGTGTGTGTGTGTGTGTGTGTATGTGTGTATGTGTGTGTGTATGTGTATGTGTGTGTGTATGTGTATGTGTGTGTGTGTACTCACCTAGTTGTGGTTTTAGGGGGGGAGTCATTTTCTCCTGTGTATGTGTGTACCTCACCAGTTTTTCTCACCTTTTTTGTGGTTGCAGGGGTCGAGTCATAGCTCCTGGCCCCGCCTCTTTTTCTGGCCGCATTTTGGGCTTCCCTTCGCCTTATCATACCTCTTCTTAAAGCTATGAATGGATCCTGCCTCCACTACATCGCTTCCCAAGTTATTCTACTTCCCCCGTGACTGAAGAAATACTTCCTAACATCCCTGTGATTCATCTGAGTCTTCAACTTCCAGCTGTCCCCCTTTTCTGTGTCCCATCTCTGGAACATTCTGTCTCTGTCCAACTTGTCAATTCCTCTCAATATTTTTATGTGGGGTTTTCCCCTTTGCTCCGGGGGTTAGTCGTGTTGCAAACCTTTGCACTTTCAGTTTCTTTATTTGCGGGGGGGGTGTGGGCCCCCAAATGGTGCTGCTTACCCAGTATCCAACGTACACAGTGTACAGGGGGTTTAAGCTTCCTTATTAAGATGTCGAAAAACTGTTTTTTTGGTTTGGTTTGGGGGCCCCTATGCTGCAGCAGTTATTTGGTTTTTGTGGCCCCCGGAGATGTGCCTGGTGATACTCACTCCAAGATCTTTTCCTTGAGTGATGTGCGTGTGTGTGTGCATGTGTGTGCGTGTGTGTGTGCGTGCGGGGTGTGTGCGTGTGTCTGGGGGTGGTGTGCGTGTTTTTGTACGT
>WNWK01043700.1:10000-15394 GCA_009830355.1 Cherax destructor | reverse complement strand
CGTCGTGCGAGCATCTATTCCCCTCGGCTAGCATATTTACGGCTTAATTGTATGCTATTCTTGTGGCACTTATCCGTATTGCATCTTTGCCTGTATCACCATTTGTGGTCGTTTCAGACTCTCTTAGTGCTTTACAGGCTATCCGTAAAATTGATACACCTCACCCCCTAGTTCTTCGTACCCAACTTTGGTTACGCCGTATCTCTAGCAAGCACAAAGATATTGTTTTTTGTTGGGTCCCTGGTCATGTTGACGTACAGGGCAATGAACAGGCAGACACTGCTGCGCGGTCAGCAGTACATGACCTTCCAGTTTCATATAGAGGTGTTTCTTTTACGGACTATTTTGCGGTCATTGCTACCAACCTTCGCACCCGTTGGTAACAACGCTGGTCTGACCTGCTGAATAACAAACTTCATTCTATTAAACCGAGTATAGGTTTCTGGCCTTCTTGTCACCAATGTCGAGGTTGGGAGATTACACTCTCCCGTCTTCGCATTGGCCACACTCGTCTTACACATGGACCCTCCTTTGATCCTGACTCTCTCGTTGACGTTTTGACAGAAACTGACTTACTACACAAACTCTGAAGATTATACCTCTAGCACCTCCCTTAGTCCCTTTTACCTCCATCTCTTGCTACCCTCTATCCCTGCACTATCCACTGTCCTGCTGCACTCCATACCCTACTAATCATCCATCTCCCGCTTACAATCTATTCTCCCTGCATCCTGTCCTGCCCTGCCGCGCTGTATAACCCTTGTGGTTTAGCGCTTCTTTTGATTATAATAATAATTACCAATAGAAAGCAGAGAGTTTCCATTAATGGGTCCAAATCTGAATGGGGATTATTCACTAGTGGCGTTCCACAAGGATCAGTTTTAGGCCCATTGTTGTTCATAATTTACATAAATGACCTTGATGAAGGAATTGCAAGTGACATGAGTAAATTTGCTGATGATACAAAAATAGGCCGTATGATTCATTCTGAGGAGGATACCAGTGAACTCCAGGAGGATTTGGACAAATTAATGTCTTGGTCTGAAAAGTGGCAGATGAAGTTCAATGTGGACAAGTGTAAGGTACTAGTCCTTGGTAATGAAAATATCCCTCGAATTTATAAACTAGGTGAAGTAGAGCTTGATCATACAGAATGTGAAAATGACTTGGGAGTCATGGTAAACAGAAATCTAAAGCCAAGACAACAGTGCCTAAGTGTGCGCAATAAGGCTAACAGATTACTAGGATTTATTTCAAGAAGTATAAGCAACAGAAGTCCAAAAGTTATTTTACAGCTCTATACATCACTAGTGAGACCTCATTTGGATTATGCAGCTCAGTTTTGGTCTCCTTACTACAGGATGGATATAGATTCATTGGAGAACATACAAAGAAGAATGACTAAAATGATTTACAGTATAAGAAATCTCCCGTATGATGATAGACTTAGAGCGTTGAATCTCCACTCTCTGGAGAGACGTAGAATGAGGGGAGATATCATCGAGGTGTACAAGTGGATGATGGGCATAAACAAAGGAGATATTAATAAAATACTGAGGATATCGAACCAAGTAAGAACCAGAAATAACGGATTTAAATTGGATAAATTTAGATTTAGAAAAGACATAGCTAAGTACAGTGGTACCTCTACTTATGAGCAGCTCCCAACTTGAACAATTATGTAAGTGTATTTTTGTAGGTGCTTTTGTAAGTGTATTTTTGGGGTTTTGAAATGGATTAATCTAATTTTTATTATTTCTTATGGGAAAAAATTCCTTCGGTATCGGCACTTGAATAGCCGTCTGGAACGAATTTTGCTCGTAAGTAGAGGTACCACTGTACTTGTTTTCGAACAGAGTTGTGGATGCGTGGAACAATCTTCCGAGTAGGGTGATAGAGGCTAGGACCTTGGGTGGCTTTAAAAAGAGATTGGACAAATATATGAGTGGGAGGGGCTGGGTTTGATTGGTGTCGTGAGTACGGGAATAAATTCTTAGGTAGTGGTGGTTTTGATAAGGACTTGCCTTGTATGGGCCAGTAGGCCTTCTGCAGTGTTCCTCCATTCTTAGGTTCTTATGAGTGGAACAAACTCCCGAGTACCGTCATAGAAGCTAAAACGTTGTGTAGTTCTAAAAATAGGTTGGATAAATACATGAGGGGGTGTGAGTTGGACCTGACTAGCTTGTGCTGCTAGGTCAGATGCCGTGCTCCCCCCTTAAGTGAATGTGACTCACCTGACTAGGTTAAGGCATTGGCTTAAGCCGGTGGGAGAATTGGATCTGCCTCGCATGGGACAATAGACCTGCTGCAGTGTTCCTTCTTTCTTATGTTCTTATGGTAGTAGGTTGGTAGACAGCAACCACCCAGGGAGGTACTACCGTCCTGCCAGGTGACTGTGAAACAGAAACCTGAAACTGTTTTACATGATGGTAGGATTGCTGGTGTCTTTTTTCTGTCTCATAAACACGCTGGATAACAGGTATATCTAGCTACTTCTACTTGCACTATAGGTCACACTACACAGGCATGCACATGCATATATATACATACACACATCTAGGTTTTTCTTCTTTTTCTTAATAGCTCTTGTTCTTTATATTTTCCCTATTGTCCATGGGGAAGTGGAAAAGAATCTTTCCTCCGTAAGCCATGCGTGTCGTATGAGGCGACTAAAATGCCGGGAGCGATGGGCTAGTAACCCCTTCTCCTGTACATATTTACTAAAAAAGAGAAGAAGAAAAACTTTATAAAACTGGGATGTTTGAATGTGCGTGGATGTAGTGCGGATGATAAGAAAGAGATGATTGCTGATGTTATGAATGAAAAGAAGTTGGATGTCCTGGCCCTAAGCGAAACAAAGCTGAAGGGGGTAGGCGAGTTTCAGTGGGGAGGAATAAATGGGATTAAGTCAGGAGTATCTGAGAGAGTTAGAGCTAAGGAAGGGGTAGCAATAATGTTGAAGGATCAGTTATGGAAGGAGAAGAGGGAATATAAATGTGTAAATTCAAGGATTATGTGGATTAAAATAAGGGTCGGATGCGAAAAGTTGGTCATAATAAGCGTGTATGAACCTGGAGAAGAGAGGAGTGTAGAGGAGAGAGAGAGATTTTGGGAGATGTTAAGCGAATGTATAGGAACTTTTGAACCAAGTGAGAAAGTAATTGTGGTAGTGGACCTAAATGCTAATGTAGGAGAAACATGTAGAGAGGGTGTAGTAGGTAAGTTTGGGGTGCCAGGTGTAAATGATAATGGGAGCCCTTTGATTGAACTTTGTATAGAAAGGGGTTTAGTTACAGGTAATACATATTTTAAGAAAAAGAGGATAAATAAGTATACAAGATATGATGTAGGGCGTAATGACAGTAGTTTGTTGGACTATGTATTGGTAGATAAAAGACTGTTGAGTAGACTTCAGGATGTACATGTTTATAGAGGGGCTACAGATATATCAGATCACTTTTTAGTTATAGCTACAGTGGGAGTAAAAGGTAGATGGGATACAAGGAAAATAGAATCAGTAAGTAAAGAGAGGTGAAGGTTTATAAACTAAAGAGGAGGCAGTTAGGGTAAGATATAAACAACTATTGGAGGATAGATGGGCTAGTGAGAGTGTAGGCAATGGGGTCGAAGATGTATGGGGTAGATTTAAAAATGTAGTGTTAGAGTGTTCAGCAGAAGTTTGTGGTTACAGGCGAGTGGGTGCGGGAGGGAAGAGGAGCGATTGGTGGAATGATGATGTAAAGAGAGTAGTAAGGGAGAAAAAGTTAGCATATGAGAGGTTTTTACAAAGTAGAAGTGATGCAAGGAGGGAAGAGTATATGGAGAGAAAAAGAGAGGTTAAGAGAGTGGTGAATCAATGTAAAAAGAGAGCAAATGAGAGAGTGGGTGAGATGTTATCAACAAATTTTGTTGAAAATAAGAAAAAGTTTTGGAGTGAGATTAATAAGTTGAGGAAGCCTAGGGAACAAATGGATTTGACAGTTAAAAATAGGAGAGGAGAGTTATTAAATGGAGAGTTAGAGGTATCGGGAAGATGGAGGGAATATTTTGAGGAGTTGTTAAATGTTGATGAAGACAGGGAAGCTGTGATTTCGTGTATAGGGCAAGGAGGAATAACATCTTGTAGGAGTTTGGAAGAGCCAGTTGTGAGTGTGGGGAAAGTTCATGAGACAGTGGGTAGAATGAAAGGGGGTAAGGCAGCTGGGATTGATGGGATAAAGATAGAAATGTTAAAAGCAGGTGGGGATATAGTTTTGGAGTGGTTAGTGCTATTATTAAATAAATGTATGGAAGAGGGTAAGGTACCTAAGGATTGGCAGAGAGCGTGTATTGTTCCTTTGTATAAAGGCAAAGGGGACAAAAGAGAGTGCAAAAATTATAGGGGAATAAGTCTGTTGAGTGTACCTGGTAAAGTGTATGGTAGAGTTATTATTGAAAGAATTAAGAGTAAAACAGAAAGCAGGATAGCAGATGAACAAGGGGGCTTTAGGAAAGGTAGGGGGTGTGTAGACCAAGTGTTTACAGTGAAACATATAGGTGAACAGTATTTGGATAAGGGTAAAGAGGTTTTTGTGGCATTTATGGATTTAGAAAAGGCGTATGATAGGGTGGATAGGGGGCAATGTGGCAGATGTTGCAGGTGTATGGAATAGGAGGTAGGTTACTGAAAGCAGTGAAGAGTTTTATGAGGATAGTGAGGCTCAAGTTAGAGCGTGTAGGAGGGAAGGGGACTATTTCCCAGTAAAAGTGGGCCTTAGACAAGGATGTGTGATGTCACCGTGGTTGTTCAATATATTTATAGATGGGGTTGTAAGAGAAGTTAATGCGAGGTCTTGGCAAGAGGTGTGGGGTTAAAAGATAAAGAATTAAATACAAAGTGGGAGTTGTCACAGTTGCTTTTTGCTGATGACACTGTGCTTTTGGGAGATTCTGAAGAGAAGTTGCAGAGGTTGGTGGATGAATTTGGTAGGGTGTGTAAAAGAAGAAAATTGAAAGTGAATATAGGAAAGAGTAAGGTGATGAGGATAACAAAAAGATTAGGTGACGAAAGATTGGATATCAGATTGGAGGAGAGAGTATGGAGGAGGTGAATGTATTCAGATATTTGGGAGTGGACATGTCGGCGGATGGGTCTATGAAGGATGAGGTGAATCATAGAATTGATGAGGGAAAAAGGGTGAGTGGAGCACTTCGAGTCTGTGGAGACAGAGAACTTTGTCATGGAAGTAAAGAAGGAATGTATGAGAGTATAGTTATACCAACACTCTTATATGGTTGTGAAGCATGGGTGATGAATGTTGCAACGAGAAGAAGGCTGGAGGCAGTGGAGATGTCATGTCTGAGGTCAATGTGTGGTGTGAATATAATGCAGAGAATTCGGAGTTTGGAAATTAG
>WNWK01043700.1:0-5000 GCA_009830355.1 Cherax destructor | reverse complement strand
TTCAACATGTGAGATAAAATTAAACATCTTTAGAAAATTTGGTAAATTCAGTTGTTTATCATTTAGAAAGAACAATCTTGAAATGCTGGTATTTACTTGCAAACTTTGACAAATAGTTTGTAGTGACTTAAGAAATCAATGAGCACAGCTATTTTTATTATAATGATTATTTGAAGAATACTTTTCACTTTATACTTTATATTTAATTACATGAATTTGTCTAAACAAAATAGGCTGACCTAAAAGGAATAAACAATCTTCATTATTCGTTCAGTATTTATCTTAATAATATAATATCTTTATTTCTACAAGTACATGTACAAGGTATACAGTCCTAGCTGACATCAATGACATACTACAATATAGAAAGTCACTTGTTATGCTGAGTATTTAGGGTAAATTAGGTCAATTTTTTTGGCAGAATGCGACCCACACCAGTCTACTAACACCCAGGTACCTATTTTACTGATGGGTGAACAGGAGCAGCAGGTGTCTTATATAAACACGTCCTAATGTTTTCCAGCCGTAATGGGGAATCGATCCCCTGACCTCAGTGTGTGACCTGAGTGCCTTAGTAATCGAGATACGGGACTTGACGAATCAAGTGAACGTCTGACTGGCACCTCCCCTCCGTCTGAGTGCTGGCCGCTGTATTTCCCACATTTACAAGTGATTCTGTTTTACTTGTTTTAAATTATCCACGTTTGTCGCAACAAGTATTGCAATAATTCACTGCCTTTCTGGATGATAATCGGCAGGTCAATTGGAAGTGGGCAGCCATGTGTTATATTCATTATCTTTGGGAAGACTGGTTCCATTATGATTCATTGCACTCAAGCTCCCATACTATACAGGCTTAGCGCCTTCATACGTATTAGTTATTGCCTCCTCCTTTCCTGTAATTACCCATCCTTCCATGATGCCATGAACGAAGTGAAGTTGAAACCCATGGTCATCCTTGCCATGACTTGCCATGTGTTCTAATTCCATTCCTTTCAGTGAGCTTCTTAAATATTTAATATTTTTTTTGAAATACTTTTATAGACAGGAAAAATGTCAAGTACATGAACAGTTTGTATCTGTTGGAACGAAACAATGATGATTGTCTTAGTAGAATGCACACAGCTGTGATTGTCTCAACAAATGCACACAGCTGTGATTGTCTCAACAAATGCACACAGCTGTGATTGTCTCAACAAACGCACACAGCTGTGATTGTCTCAACAAACGCACACAGTTGTGATTGTCTCAAACGCACACAGTTGTGATTGTCTCAACAAACGCACCATGGGTCATGGTGCGTGGTGAGGTATCACAGTGGGCGCCTGTGACGAGTGGTGTACCGCAGGGGTCAGTCCTAGGACCAGTGTTATTCCTGGTTTATGTAAATGACATGACGGATGGGATAGACTCAGAAGTGTCTCTATTCGCGGATGATGTGAAAATAATGAGGAGAATCACATCAGAAGAGGACCAGGCAGGGCTGCAAACAGACCTGGACAAGCTCGACATCTGGTCTAGCAGTTGGCTTCTCGAATTCAATCCCTCCAAATGCAAAGTCATGAGGATCGGAGAAGGGCAAAGAAGACCGCTGACAGAGTACAAGCTAGGCGGACAAAGGCTACAAACCTCGGCAAAGGAGAAAGACCTTGGAGTGAGTATAACGCCTAGCACGTCTCCGGAGGCACACATCAACCAGATAACTGCGGCAGCATATGGGCGTCTGGCAAACCTTAGATTAGCGTTCCGTTACCTTAACAAGGAATCGTTCAAGACACTGTATACCGTGTACGTCAGGCCCATACTAGAATATGCAGCACCAGTCTGGAACCCACACCTGGTCAAGCACGTAAGGAAACTAGAGAAAGTGCAAAGGTTTGCGACAAGGTTAGTTCCACAACTCAGGGGTCTGTCTTATGAAGAAAGGTTGAGGGAAATAGGACTAACAACAATGGAGGAAAGAAGGGTCAGAGGAGACATGATAACGACATACAAAATACTGCGGGGAATTGACAAGGTAGATAGTGACAGGTTGTTTCAGAGAGGGAACACAGAAACAAGGGGACACAACTGGAAGCTGAAGACTCAGATGAGTCAAAGGGATGTCAGGAAACATTTCTTCAGCCACAGAGTAGTCAGGAAGTGGAATGGACTAGAGAAAGATATAGTGGAGGCAGGAACCATACATAGTTTTAAGACAAGGTATGATAAAGCTCATGGAGCAGGGAGAGCAGAGACCCAGTAGCAGACAGCGAAGAGGCGGGGCCAGGAGCTGAGACTCGACCCCTGCAACCACAATTAGGTGAGTAATTAGGTGAGTACAGCTGTGATTGTCTCAACAAACGCACACAGTTGTGATTGTCTCAACAAACGCGCACAGCTGTGATTGTCTCAACAAACGCACACAGCTGTGATTGTCTCAACAAACGCACACAGTTGTGATTGTCTCAACAAACGCACACAGTTGTGATTGTCTCAACAAATGCACACAGCTGTGATTGTCTCAACAAACGCACACAGTTGTGATTGTCTCAACAAACGCACACAGTTGTGATTGTCTCAACAAACGCACACAGCTGTGATTGTCTCAACAAACGCACACAGTTGTGATTGTCTCAACAAACGCACACAGCTGTGATTGTCTCAACAAACGCACACAGCTGTGATTGTCTCAACAAATGCACACAGCTGTAATTGTCTCAACAAACGCACACAGTTGTGATTGTCTCAACAAACACACACAGTTGTGATTGTCTCAACAAACACACACAGCTATGATTGTCTCAACAAACACACACAGCTATGATTGTCTCAACAAACGCACACAGTTGTGATTGTCTCAACAAACACACACAGTTGTGATTGTCTCAACAAACACACACAGTTGTGATTGTCTCAACAAACACACACAGCTATGATTGTCTCAACAAACGCACACAGTTGTGATTGTCTCAACAAACACACACAGTTGTGATTGTCTCAACAAACACACACAGTTGTGATTGTCTCAACAAACACACACAGCTATGATTATCTCAACAAACGCACACAGTTGTGATTGTCTCAACAAACGCACACAGTTGTGATTGTCTCAACAAACGCACACAGTTGTGATTGTCTCAACAAACACACACAGTTGTGATTGTCTCAACAAACACACACAGTTGTGATTGTCTCAACAAACACACACAGTTGTGATTGTCTCAACAAACACACACAGTTGTGATTGTCTCAACAAACACACACAGTTGTGATTGTCTCAACAAACACACACAGTTGTGATTGTCTCAACAAACACACACAGTTGTGATTGTCTCAACAAACGCACACAGTTGTGATTGTCTCAAACGCACACAGTTGTGATTGTTTCAACAAACGCACACAATTGTGATTGTCTCAACAGATGAAGTCACATAAGAATGAAGAACGAGAGAATATAATAAGATAAGTAATGTTGATAATTACTAAGAACTTTAATTTACTGCCAGAAATATGAAGATTATGAAATTTCAACAATATTAAATTTCTGTATTCATATAGGAAGAAAATATTACAAAAGCGCAACAGGTGTCTATAATACGCTTAAGAACTAACTCACGAAATCGTAATGACACGATTGTAAACAAACCACACCACGGGCGGGGCTTGAACTCCACTGGTATAGACTTTTACGACTCACTCGCCACGAGTTCAATCCCCCGCCCGTGGTGTGGTTTATACTCTTAAGTGCGTATTATGCTATTGAGGAGCTTTTGATCTCGAGGTACGGTGGCCCTTGGCCTGATGGCGAAAGCTCTCGCTTCACACGTTGATGGTCCGGGTTCGATTCCCGGCCGGGTGGAAGGATTGGGCGCGTTTTCTTACACCGGTTCTCTATGTTCACCCATCAGATACGATACAAATAGACGGATCACCACTTCAGGGAACCTATTAGTAGAATATACAGTAAAGCAACCAACAAAAATCAATCATGAAACCCTGTGTAATATGCAACCAAACAAGCAAACGTTCCTCTGCATGGATTACATGCATCTTTTGTGGTAAATGCTGCCACGCCCCTTGTGTAGGCATTCAATACTCTACCACCCGAGATATTAAACAAGGAAAGTGTTTTTGGGTATGTCCAAATGAGACTGAACTGTGGAATAAAATCACATCGATATTAAAAGATGACAACACCAAATCGGACTTCATAAAAAAACATGACAGCTTTCTATAACAGTTGGGACAGTAAAAAATCAGAGCCAGATGGTGCTACCGCCCCTGGTACAGATGTTGAAATGGTAGCCAGTAAATTTAAGAATTGAGAAATAAATGATGGTGACCTGAGGAGGGACAGTAGCTCTAGTGTAATAAATGATGGGGAAACAGGTGTAGATAAGGACACACACAAAACAGTGTTACAAACTATCAATACCACGGTAGATAGTAAACAAGGGGATGCCCATGGAAATACTGAAGATAAATTACCGGAAACAGTTGAAGGCTCCATTGTTAGCACTAGTAATGAAGACAGGAACACACCCACCAATGGGGAACACAGTCACAAAAACACAGGGCAAACGGAAACCAGGCCTATGTGAATATTATGCACTTGGTATCTGCAGGCATGGAACATCTGGGAAATCAGATGGGACATGCAATTATGATCACCCCAGAAAATGCCGTTCCCATATGAAAACAGGCAAATGCAACCTCCCGTCCTGTAAGTTTTTCCACCCTGAAATGTGCCACACATCAATTCAGGAAAGACAGTGCTATAACTTATATTGCCAGGCATACCACCTAAAGGGTACGAGGCGACACAGAACATCCAGACCATGGCAAAATCTGGGTAGCCACAGATACTCCAGAGAGGGAGGTTTTTTAGTGCCAGGAAGGAAAAAAAGCTGGCAGGAAATGACAGAAATTGTACACCAACTGCAATCATTTCTGGAGTGGAATCACAGTCAGTGGCCTCCACTCCATTACAATAGATATTAGAGCCAGGAAAAAAGACC
>WNWK01043699.1:0-15394 GCA_009830355.1 Cherax destructor | reverse complement strand
AAGGCCGGGCCACCACTTGGTAAAAGCCCGGGCCCGGAGAGTACCGGCGAATCAAGGAGAAGAAGAAGAAGGCGAAGACTTCGTGAGCTACTTTCTTTAATCCACCCAATTAACAATTCCTTAATGTTAATTTTTAATTTTTTACACAAATAATTTTGAACCTAAATGTATTTTCAGTATTCTGGTATTGGAAATTACCTATTTTATATTAAACATATACTATCATACTTAGTGAATGCAAGAAACATTCCATATTATGGTGGAGGTGGTGTATACATAGTATACTTCTATGTATTAGCAGAAATAGAAGATGGAATCAGAATCTCCACCAAAGACAAGAAATCATCAGAACTTTAATAACTGTCAGAGTAACAAACAAAAGTAGACCACTTGAATCCAAACTGGCAGAAAGCAATCGGGGAGGTTATCTGAGAAAAAAAGGATCAACTAAACCTTGTAGTGACTTTACAGACGACATAGGAACTGTGACTCAATGTACACATCTAAACTTCAAATAAAATGTCACTTAGTAATCCATAAAAAAATCCCTGAAGAATGTGAAGTCAAGTATCTAAGTAGGTGGTCATAATCTCTGAAGAATGTGAAGTCAAGTATCTAAGTAGGTGGTCATAATCCCTGAAGAATGTGAAGTCAAGTATCTAAGTAGGTGGTCATAATCCCTGAAGAATGTGAAGTCAAGTATCTAAGTAGGTGGTCATAATCCCTGAAGAATGTGAAGTCAAGTATCTAAGTAGGTGGTCATAATCCCTGAAGAATGTGAAGTCAAGTATCTAAGTAGGTGGTCATAATCCCTGAAGAATGTGATGTCAAGTATCTAAGTAGGTGGTCATAATCCCTGAAGAATGTGATGTCAAGTATCTAAGTAGGTGGTCATAATCCCTGAAGAATGTGATGTCAAGTATCTAAGTAGGTGGTCATAATCTCTGAAGAATGTGATGTCAAGTATCTAAGTAGGTGGTCATAATCCCTGAAGAATGTGATGTCAAGTATCTAAGTAGGTGGTCATAATCCCTGAAGAATGTGATGTCAAGTATCTAAGTACGTGGTCATAATCCCTGAAGAATGTGATGTCAAGTATCTAAGTAGGTGGTCATAATCCCTGAAGAATGTGATGTCAAGTATCTAAGTAGGTAGTCATAATCTCTGAAGAATGTGAAGTCAAGTAAGTAAGTTTATTCAGGTATACTCAAATACATTTACATAGATTATCATACATAGCAACATATGTGTAGAGAACCCAGGATAACCCAAAAAGTCAGACAGACTGACTTATTTCCATTGGGGTCCTTTTTATACCTCAATATTTTACATTGTAGGATATATATGTTATTATATTATAAAGGATATATGTATACTAGGAATAAGGTAAAAAGAGTTATTTACATATACATGCTAAAAAAATAAAAAATCATTCTCCTCCCTTTCTGTCGCTACATTCATTAGGTACCTTTTGGTTCTCTTCTTGAACTGGCTCATGCTATGACTGGCTTTGACATGTGCAGACAGTCTGTTCCATTCCTTTATTGCTGTACAATAAAAGATGTTTGAAGCCTGGCCACTGATTGTGGGTACTACAAAGTTGTGCTCTCTCCCCCTAGTACTATGACTGCTTTGGTTCCCAGCCTTGACAAAATTGGCAGCAAGATATTCTGGACACTGTTTGTGAGCAATTTTATAAACTTGATTTAATTTAAGTTGTTTTACTCTGTCTTCAATATTCAGCATATCCAATTGTTGTAATTCATCCAGGCCTACATGCTCTCTTGGACCCAGGTCCAGGATGAATCTTACCATTTTGTTCTGGGTGATTTGCAGTTTATCTTTCAGTTTTTTTGTCAAGGCAGAGTACCATGAAGAGCAAGCGTAGTCAATATGACATTGTATAAGGGCTAGACATAGGGTCCTGCGAGCCTCAGTAGGTAGACACTGTGCTTGTCTGTAGAGGAACTTCAGTCTGGCATTCCCTTTCTTTACTACACTGTTCCCTATCAATTCTCCTGACATGCATGGGTCAAAGGGATTCCCAGATATTTTACTGAGGAAACTGAAGTGATGGATTCCCCATTACACCGGATATTAAAATTATTTACCCTTCTCAGTTTATATTTCGTGCCAAAGAGAATGGCTTCTGTTTTCCCGAGATGTAACGATAATTTGTTGTCTACTAACCATTTGTTGCATGAATCCAGTTCCAGTGTTAATACATTAGCTATATCTTGTGGGTCTTTACCTGACACTAACAGAGCACTGTCATCCGCATACAGTAGGAGTTTGCACTTGACACTGATGGGCATATCATTTACATAACATAGGAATAATAAAGGACTCAGAATATTACCTTGGGGAACTCCACATGCTATCGGCAGTGGTTCTGATTCCGTTTTGTTGATTTTGACAATTTGTTTCCTGTTGCTAAGATAGGACTTAAACCAGTCTGTGGAACCTATGCCGATAGCTTGAAGTTTCTTCATAATATATTGTGGTTGACAGTATCGAAGGCCTTTTGCAAGTCTAAAGTTACCATTCCTATGATGTTCCCTATCGACATTTCAGTTCTCATGTAATCCATCAGATTAATTAGGGAGGTGTCGGTTGAGTAAGATCTCCTAAAGCCTGATTTGTAACTATGCAGAATGTTGTTGTCACTAAGATATTTAACTACTTGACAGTACACCGCCCTCTAGAATTTTGGATATTACACTGAGTATACTAACAGGCCTATAGTTGCTGACACCAGACCTACTATTTTCCATGAAGATAGGAGTAACTCTGGCCTCCTTGAACCCCTCTGGCACTGTATTAGTGGTGATGGACAAATTTATTATGCGAGCAATGGGGATTGCCAGTTCAGAGGCACCATCTTTTAGGAACTTAGACGGATTTATCTGGGCCGGTGCTCTTAATTGGGTTTAACCTGCTTAGTTCTTTTTGCACGAAGTCATGAGATACACTTACTAGTTGACAACTGTTTGGAGTTACTCCTTTATTGGTATATTATGTTTTAAATTTATCAGAGTCTGTGTTAAAGGTATTTGATGCAGCTGGTAATTTATTTACTGGTGTTGATGCGACAGTTGTGTAGTATGAATTAAAACAATTTGCCACTTTAGTTGTTTCGTGGCATACCTCGTTATCGACATTTAGAACTATGTTAGATCTATCTACGGGTTTATGGCTATACCCCAACTGTTTGAGTTGTTGCCAGAGCTTTCTAGGGTTATTCTTGTACTCTTCGATTTTTGAGCAATAGTGTCTTGCCTTTGCGCCTTTTATAAGCCTCTGCACTCTGTTCCTCACCCTTTGGAATTCATTTAGTGCTGCAATATCCTGTCTGTTTGCCTTAAATCTTTTTATCAACTGGTCTCTGAATTTCATATTATCTAATATCTCAGTAGTCATCCAGGGTTCAGTTCTTCGTTTAATACTAACCTCTTTAACTGATGCAATATTATCAAGGATGGCAGTGAACATTGTTTTGAATTTTTCCCAGGCATCATTTACGTCCGTGCAACTTGTTATCACTGACCAGTCACAATTGTGTAGCATATTTACCAGTGTTTCTTTACTGTAGTTTCTAGTTGACCTAACTTTTAATGTCTTGTGTAGGCCTATCCGTTCCCTAGTAATTTTCCTGGTACAGTAAATGATGAAATGATCACTAAGACCTGTGGTAATGACCCCTGACTGACTAATATTCTCAGGGCGGTTACAAAGTATGTGGTCAATTAGGGTGGCTGAGAACTGTGTGATCCGGGTTGGTGTATTAATTAGTTGCGTGTAACTATTTAAATCCAGAATTTGCTTATATCTTTTACATAGCCCGTTATTTTGCTGTTGAAAACAGATATTGAAGTCTCCCAGTATTACTGTCTCGTCATTGTTATCAAGTCCTGACAAGACTCTCGAAGTCTTCTAAGAACTGGTCATGGGTGGGAGGGCGATAACTAGTTCCTACTAAGATGGGTTTGGTCTTGGGTAGCAACACTTCAAACCATAGAATCTCCAGTTTATTGTCATTTAAATCAGGTCTTGGATTATAGGCTAAGTCGTTCTTTATGTAGGCACATACCCCACCACCTTTTCTATTCCTATCTAAGCGTTTTATATTGTAACCTTCTATTTTGACCTCGTCGTCAGTCACCGTATCATCCAACCAGGATTCCTAGATGGATATAACTGCCGCTCTAGTTCTGTTAGCTAGAATCCTAATCTCTGCCAATTTTGGAAGAAGTGATCTTGCGTTGACATGAATAAAGTGAAGACCTGTTGTTATAAAACAGACATAATCATCAATATATGGTAAGGGGTCATTAGCGTTATAAATATGTAAATCAATGTCATCATTGCTAAAGGGGAACTGTGCCAAAGTGCATTTGTTACAAACAAAATGAAATCTGGCACCATTACCATAATTGAACACACATTCATTATGCACCCAACCTTACACAATTTACATACGGTAAGTTTACTGTTCTTCTTTCGTACCTTAGTACAGTATACATATGTCTGGTGATGTGTGAGATATTAATAATTGTTCTATTATCTGTGCATTACATATAGAGTTAAGGTTATCATTACTAGCAACTAGACCGTCATTATCACCATGACTTATCTGTCTGTTTTGCACCTGTACCATAGATTGAGGTCCTGGATTAGTATGAATATCGCCACTTAATAGCGCCACTATAAAAGCTGTGCGCCACTGTTTTGTTTTGGATATGTGGGGTTGCCATACTTTGGGGCGATAGTGGCACTTACGTTTCTGGTATGATGGCCACTGTTGGGCTTTCACTTTCCAGGGAGCTATCACCTCATTCACCTTTTCCAGACCCCATGACTGATTTTCTTCTTTCGAGAAATGCACAATAATGATAAATATCATTATGGCAGCCTGAACCCCTCTGATGCCAGCCATAGTTACTCTTCACTCTTTATCACTTCACAACAAAAATTTGTTTTCTTTACTTTTTATTAAAAAGAAACCACTGATCCTATCAGACACCTAGCAATGCCAAGTAGCTACTCTAGAAATCACCACTGGTTACTAGTAAGTTTTCTGTTATCACATACCCGGATTACCCCTCACTTGTCCCCTTACTTCGTAAACCCTCTTCACTCCTCACTTCATAGTCCGGCTTCCCCTATCACACTTCTAACTCATTTCCATCTTGGCAGTGTAAAAACAAGTTTTAATCAAAGGCGATGTCCGCACACAGCCCCATCAGTCCCATATAGCGGGGCTCGTCGTTGTTGCTAGTCCTCGTAGAGTTGATTTGTCAGCCATTTTTAAAAGCAGTGAGGGAAAAAAACGGCCACTGCCCCTGACAGATTCCTTGGAGTTTTGTCGTTAGATTTGGCGTTTTCTCCTATGTTTCCCTCCTAATGTACACTGGTCATTAATATGGAAGTCCGCTATTAAAAATATCCTTGGTTTGTTAACTATTCACTTCTTTCCCACATTTAGCACTGAGGAAGAACCGCTGGTATAGTCTGACAGTTTCCTGGAGTTTGTTTTGTAGATTTATCGGTTTCTGCTGTGTTTCCCTCCCATTAACACTGCTGCAGTTGATATGATGGTCAGGTACTGTCAGTATAATTAGAATGTCGCTTCGTAGTTGTACATCTGGCAGTAGCTGGTGATTGAATGTCAGTCAGTCATGTTTAAATGATCACTTGCACCCCTCACCTGGCACTGAGGGGAAAAAATCGACACTACAATACATTACAGACCTGTCAGTTTCCTTGTATTTTGTTGATTAGGTTTTCCCTTATGTTGACTTCCCATTAACACTGTGCAGTTGATATGGGAGTCAGTCACTCAGTGTAGTGGTAAACGTTGCTTGTCAGGATTGTACGTCTGGTAGCGGGTCTGGTATTTGAATGCCGGTCTCCTCTTTTGGTCATATTTGGTCCATTTCGCTGTAGTCACCGTCAGTTTTCTTGTCACTGTAAGTTCCTTGTATGTTGTTGCAACAGTTCCTGCAAATAGACCATTGCTGGAGACTCAACGGCCCAGGGAATGGCAAAATATAGGAGCAGCCTTGATGTTGCTGCCTGGTGCCTGGCTTGGTGTGCAACTCACTAGAACAAGTACAAGGTGTACCACTCACTAGCACAAGTACCATGGTATACAACTCACTAGAAGTACCATGGTGTACAACTCACTAGAAGTACCATAGTGTACAACTCACAAGAAAAACTACCATGGTGTACAACTCACTAGAACAACTACCATGGAGTACAACTCACTAGAACAACTACCATAGTGTACAACTCACTAGAACAAATACTATGCTGTACAACTCACTAGAACAACTACCATGTTGTACAACTCACTAGAACAACTACCATGGTGGTGAATTGTGGTCATAGGTGTGGTTTATGTTTTCCGTGGGCCCCCGGATGTCAACCCTTCCACACTTCCCACTCCCGATTGTTTTGGTCCTTTCCCTAGTTCCGTGTGTCCAGAAGTCCATCTGTGTCCCCTCAGATGAACTCCCAGGTGTGGATCATGGTGAGGTGTGGTCATAGTTAGGTGAGGTCATAGACAGGTATGGTCATAGTTAGGTGAGGTCATAGTGAGGTGAGATTACAGTTTGGTTATTTTGGTGCTTTCCATAGTTCCGTGTGTCCAGGAGATAAACTCCCAGTTGTGGATCATGTTGAGGAGTGGTCATGGTGTATTATGGTCATAGTGAGGTGTGGCCATGGTGTATTGTGGTCATGATGAGGTGTGGTCAGAGTGAGGTGTGGTCATGGTGTATTGTGGTCATAGTGAGGTGTGGCCATAGTGAGGTGTGGTCATGGTGTATTGTGGTCATAGTGAGGTGTGGCCATAGTGAGGTGTGGCCGTAGTGAAACGTGGTCATAGTGAGGTGTGGTCATTGTGAGGTGTGGTCATTGTGAGGTGTGGTCATTGTAAGGTGAGGTCATGGTGAACTGTTGTCATAGTCAGGTGTGGTTTATGTTTCCAGGTCTCCATCCGTGGGCCCCCGGATGTCAACCCTTCCACACTTTCCTCTCCCGATTGTTTTGGTGCTTTCCCTAGTTCCGTGTGTCCAGAAGTCCATCTGTGTCCCCTCAGATGAACTCCTTTCCTCACTTTCCCGGGTGGGTGGGTGGCTGGTGGGTGGGTGTCAGGAGAGTGGTGGCAGGCAGGGGGTATGCGTGTGTTGTGTATGTGTTGGCCCCTCCCCAGTGACCTTGCTGGATGGTAACTTGGTCTTGTCTAGCTGGTCTACTGCCGAGACTGTCCAGGTGGGTGGAATTACAGGAGGTGACACACAGAAAACTGCGTCCTGTAATTCCACCCACCAAGACAGCCACGAACAGTAGACCAGCTAGACGAGACTAAGCTGCCACCCAACATGGCCACCAAGGTGAGGTTACTTAGTAAAAATCTGGGACTTCTATTTATGTTTCATTAAGTGTTCAAGTAAATTTTTGTTTTGTTTTGACTCATGCAGCTTTATATGAGTATTTTTGAACGTTTTACTGTGTATAGATGTGTGTCCGTGTGTGACTCTCTCTTCCCACCAGGAAATCTCTTACAAAAATTTTATTAATTTTCTGTTTTGTTTCAATTCGTCACACATATGTTCACACACATATCTGCATTTTTCTCGCACTTTTCTTAAAATTAAATTAATTTGCACAGGGAATAAACCGGAAATAAAGAATTTCTTTAGCGTAAATTGTTTATTGAATCCTGTAGTTTCCTACATCTTCCACAACAGTGTCTCCCACAACAGTGTCTCCCACAACAGTGTCTCCCACAACAGTGTCTTCCACAACAGTGTCTCCCACAACAGTGTCTTCCACAACAGTGTCTTCCACAACAGTGTCTCCCACAATGGTATTTTTGTTTCCCTAAACTTAAAATTACCAAAAGTTTCCCTTAACATTTCTCAGGAACTCTATCACTCTCATCACTCTCATCACTCACATCACTTTCATCACTCTCATCACTCACATCACTTTCATCACTCTCATCACTCTCATCCTCACTAAAAAATCTTCGATTGTGTTTTTATTCACTTGTACGTTAGCAACTCTGGCAACAACTGCGATGTCTTTTGTAACAAATCGCTTTTCTGTTTATTGAATGTTTGCAAAATTATGTTGATGAACACATACCTTCCTCTTTCTAAACCTTGCCAGTTCTTCATTACTTATATTTTGTCTTTTCCATCACTCGATCAATCACAATTTTGCTATAATCAGTAGACAACAAACACTAATATTTTATTTTAATTAAACAATATTTTGCAGTTTTCTCTAACACTGTCCAGCAGTTGTGAACTGTACCAGCACACCCACAATACATATTATCCAACACATATGTCATTGACGTATATGTACATATCTGTACTTTCTCACACAGCTGCTAAAATTGTATTTATATTATATATTTTTTTGGAATTCTGAATAATCGGGATGGAGAATGTTGTTACTGTGGCGCCGTCTACACCGCCTCTTGTCATTCCCTTTATTAGCTGAATTGTAAATAATCGTTCTTGTACTATTATTATTTGTTTGCACAATTATTTCTGTAAGTGGCCATAATGTATTTATATCTCCCTGTATATGTTTAACTTTACTATGTGTCTGTTTTATGTAAGGATGTAGACTAATATGAAATGATCCAATCCTCCAAGAGTCTGGCTAAACATACTTTTCTGCTGTTGTTAACACCCTCTATCCCCCCCCCCCTCCCTTCCTTTCCCTATCTGGTTAAGTGTTTGTCGGGTCAGAGTCACGTGACTTACCCAAAGTACAAGCTAGGTGTTCAGCTTGGACCTGTGTGATTGTACCTGTCGACCTGTCCACACTCCTCTGGTCATAGTATATTCTGAACAATACTTGTACTCTACCTGGTTCCTCTAGTTATAAAACTTGTTAATTACAGAGAAGAAGATTTTGTTTATATGAGTAATTATTCTGACATAAAAGTCTCTGAGAAACTAGACTTTAGGACATCATAAGGGAAGGTATTGTAAAAGACTCCCTGTTGTATATACGTCTTATCATTATAAACAGTAAATGTATAAGTTACTTGCCTGACATTTTATCATATCTGAGAAATTACTTCATTAAACTAAGATTTTACTGTAAGTTTATTTTTATCCCAAACTTTGTCTAAATTGTTATTCCTGGATCCCATATGATGATAATATCTACTGACTTTTGAACGTTGGTGTAACACTTACATAGTATTTTGTAGATATCCTTAATGATAAATGTGGAGATATAAGGAAGTAACAATTGAGAGAATATTGTACTGGATATAGCAAGAAAACACACTTGTGATTTATTAAATATTAGTCTCTCTCACTTTTTAATTTTTCATGTTTTCACTTCTCTCACCTTCACTATATTGAGAAAAATATTCATAAAAACAAATTAGGGAAAGAATATAATATGTACACACTGGGAGAGTCAACCACTGGACAAAAGTGATCACTGGTGTGGCTGTTACAACCTGGAGAAGCAGCAATTACCAGAATCAAGCTGTTATATTGCACATGTATGCTCTGTTGTTCTGTACTTTTTTTCTGTTCTTATGTATCATTATACTGTTATTGTTACTTTGCTTTCTCTTGTGTTAGCGTGTTTTTTTGCGCTTTTCCATACTGTTCTTGTACTGTGCTGTTCTTCCGTGTTATTGTATCATTTTTTTAAGTCAGAACTGTGTCACACTGCCTGTGAAACAGTGTAAGTCAGAACTGTGTCACACTGTCTGTGAAACAGTGTAAGTCAGAACTGTGTCACACTGCCTGTGAAACAGTGTAAGTCAGAACTGTGTCACACTTTGCGTGTGAAACAGTGTAAGTCAAAACTGTGTCACACTGTCTGTGAAACAGTGTAAGTCAGAACTGTGTCACACTGTCTGTGAAACAGTGTAAGTCAGAACTGTGTCACACTGTCTGTGAAACAGTGTAAGTCAGAACTGTGTCACACTGTCTGTGAAACAGTGTAAGTCAGAACTGTGTCACACTTTGCGTGTGAAACAGTGTAAGTCAGAACTGTGTCACAATGTCTGTGAAACAGTGTAAGTCAGAAATGTGTCACACTGTCTGTGAAACAGTGTAAGTCAGAAATGTGTCACACTGTCTGTGAAACAGTGTAAGTCAGTCAGAACTGTGTCACACTGTCTGTGAAACAGTGTAAGTCAGAACTGTGTCACACTGTCTGTGCAGAACAGTGTGTCAGGAATCACTGTGTCACACTGTCTGTGAAACAGTGTAAGTCAGAACTGTGTCACACTGTCTGTGAAACAGTGTAAGTCAGAACTGTGTCACACTTTGCGTGTGAAACAGTGTAAGTCAGAACTGTGTCACACTGTCTGTGAAACAGTGTAAGTCAGAACTGTGTCACACTGTCTGTGAAACAGTGTAAGTCAGAACTGTGTCACACTGTCTGTGAAACAGTGTAAGTCAGAACTGTGTCACACTGCCTGTGAAACAGTGTAAGTCAGAACTGTGTCACACTGTCTTGAAACAGTGTAAGTCAGAACTGTGTCACACTTTGCGTGTGAAACAGTGTAAGTCAGAACTGTGTCACACTGTCTGTGAAACAGTGTAAGTCAGAAATGTGTCACACTGTCTGTGAAACAGTGTAAGTCAGAAATGTGTCACACTGTCTGTGAAACAGTGTAAGTCAGAACTGTGTCACACTGCCTGTGAAACAGTGTAAGTCAGAACTGTGTCACACTGTCTGTGAAACAGTGTAAGTCAGAACTGTGTCACACTGTGAAACAGTGTAAGTCAGAACTGTGTCACACTGTCTGTGAAACAGTGTAAGTCAGTACTGTGTCACACTGTCTGTGAAACAGTGTAAGTCAGAACTGTGTCACACTGTCTGTGAAACAGTGTAAGTCAGAACTGTGTCACACTGTCTGTGAAACAGTGTAAGTCAGAACTGTGAATGACGGTGATGGAAACTACTCATATAAAACAACATAATTTAACTGTATACCAATAAATAATTGTATAAAACAGCTGTATAAAATAACTGTATGAGACGGACTGGCCACCATTCACAACAGTGTCTCTCAAAACAATATTGATACAAAATAACACATAAAAAAACATCATTACTGATACAAAATAACATTATCCTCAGAACACATAAAAAAACATCAATAATTTGAAATTTTTCATGATCTTGCAACCTGGAGTTGTCATTTGATCCTGCAACCTGGGTTGTCATGTGATCCTGCAACCTGGCGAGGTTGTCACATTGTTGATCCTGCAACCTGGCGAGGTTGTCACATTGTTGATCCTGCAACCTGGCGAGGTTGTCACGTGATCTGCACCGGGCGGTTTGTCATGTGATCCTGCAACCTGGGAGGTTGTTACATTGTTGATCCTGCAACCTGGCGAGGTTGTCACATTGTTGATCCTGCAACCTGGCGAGGTTGTCACATTGTTGATCCTGCAACCTGGCGAGGTTGTCACATTGTTGATCCTGCAACCTGGCGAGGTTGTCACATTGTTGATCCTGCAACCTGGCGAGGTTGTTACATTGTTGATCCTGCAACCTGGCGAGGTTGTCACATTGTTGATCCTGCAACCTGGCGAGGTTGTCACATTGTTGATCCTGCAACCTGGCGAGGTTGTCACATTGTTGATCCTGCAACCTGGCGAGGTTGTCACATTGTTGACCCTGCAACCTGGCGAGGTTGTCACGTTGTTGATCCTGCAACCTGGCGAGGTTGTTACATTGTTGATCCTGCAACCTGGCGAGGTTGTCACATTGTTGATCCTGCAACCTGGCGAGGTTGTTACATTGTTGATCCTGCAACCTGGCGAGGTTGTCACGTTGTTGATCCTGCAACCTGGCGAGGTTGTCACATTGTTGATCCTGCAACCTGGCGAGGTTGTCACGTTGTTGATCCTGCAACCTGGCGAGGTTGTCACATTGTTGATCCTGCAACCTGGTGAGGTTGTCACCTTGTTGATCCTGCAACCTGGCGAGGTTGTCACATTGTTGATCCTGCAACCTGGCGAGGTTCTCACATTGTTGATCCTGCAACCTGGCGAGGTTGTCACATTGTTGATCCTGCAACCTGGCAAGTCCGTCTCATACAGTTATTTTATACAGCTGTTTTATACAATTATTTATTGGTATACAGTTAAATTATGTTGTTTTATATAAGTAGTTTCCATCACCGTCATTCACAGTTCTGACTTACACTGTTTCACAGACAGTGTAACACAGTTCTGACTTACACTGTTGCACAGACAGTGACACAGTTCTGACTTACACTGTTTCACAGACAGTGTGACAAAGTTCTGACTTACACTGTTTCACAGGCAGTGACCAGTTCTGACTTACACTGTTTCACAGGCAGGTACACAGTTCTGACGTACACTGTTTCACGGCAGTGTGACACAGTTCTGACGTACACTGTTTCACAGGCAAAGTGTGACACAGTTCTGACTTACACTGTTTCACAGACAGTATGACACAGTTCTGACTTACACTGTTTCACAGGCAGTGTGACACAGTTCTGACTTACACTGTTTCACACGCAAAGTGTGACACAGTTCTGACTTACACTGTTCTCACAGGCAGTGTGACACAGTTCTGACTTAAACTGTTTCACAGGCAAGTGTGACACAGTTCTGACTACACTGTTTCACAGGCAGTGTGACACAGTTGTGACTTCACTGTTTCACAGGCAGTGTACACAGTTGTGACTTACATGTTTCACAGACAGTGTGACACAGTTCTGACTTACACTGTTTCACAGGCAGTGTGACACAGTTCTGACTTACACTGTTTCACAGGCAGTGTGACACAGTTCTGACTTACACTGTTTCACAGGCAGTGTGACACAGTTCTGACTTACACTGTTTCACAGGCAGTGTGACAGTTCGACTTACATGTTTCAGAGCAGTGTGACACAGTTCTGACTTACACTGTTTCACAGGCAGTGTGACACAGTTCTGACTTACACTGTTTCACAGGCAGTGTGACACAGAATCTAACTGTTTTCGTAATTAATAAAAATCAAGAAATTATCATTCAGTTGCTACGCAGTTTTAAAAGTTTAAAAATATAACTTTCCTAAAGCTGTCATCTCCCTCACCCGGCTGTCATCTCCCTCACCCGGCTGTCATCTCCCTCGTCCTGCTGTCATTCCTCACCTGGCTGTCATTCTCGCACTGCTGTCATCTCCTGTTCAGCTGTCATCTCTGTTACTGCTGTCATCTCCTCGTACGCTGTCATCTCTCGATTCTGCTGTCATTCTCGTCCTGATGTCATCTCCTCGTCCTGCTGTCATCTCTCTGTACTGCTGTCATCTCCTCGTACTGCTGTCATCTCCTCGTACTGCTGTCATCTCCTCGTACTGCTGTCATCTCCCTCGTACTGCTGTCATCTCCTCGTCTGATGTCATCTCCCTCGTCCTGCTGTCATCTCCCTCGTCCTGCTGTCATCTCCTCGTCCTGTGTCATCTCCCTCGTCCTGCTCATCTCTCTTGTCCTGCTGTCATCTCCCTCGTCCTGCTGTCATCTCCCTCGTCCTGCTGTCATCTCCTCGCCTGTGTCATCTCCTCGTCCTGCTGTCATCTCCCTCGTCCTGCTGTCATCTCCCTCGTCCTGCTGTCATCTCCCTCGTCCTGCTGTCATCTCCCTCGTCCTGCTGTCATCTCCCTCGTCCTGCTGTCATCTCCCTCGTCCTGCTGTCATCTCCCTCGTCCTGCTGTCATCTCCTCGTCCTGCTTCATCTCCTCGCCCTGCTGTCATCTCCCTCGTCCTGCTGTCATCTCCCTCGTCCTGCTGTCATCTCCCTCGTCCTGCTGTCATCTCCCTCGTCCTCCTCTCATCTCCCTCGTCCTGCTGTCATCTCCCTCGTCCTGCTGTCATCTCCCTCGTCCTACTCTCATCTCCCTCGTCCTACTCTCATCTCCCTCGTCCTGCTGTCATCTCCCTCGTCCTGCCCTCATCTCCCTCGTCCTGCTATCATCTCCCTCGTCCTGCTGTCATCTCCCTCGTCCTGCTGTCATCTCCCTCGTCCTGCCCTCATCTCCCTCGTCCTGGTCTCATCTCCCTCGTCCTGCTGTCATCTCCCTCGTCCTGCTCTCATCTCCCTCGCCCTGCTGTCATCTCCCTCGTCCTGCTGTCATCTCCTTCGTCCTGCTGTCATCTCCCTCGTCCTGCTGTCATCTGCCTCGTCCTGCTGTCATCTCCCTCGCCCTGCTGTCATCTCCCTCGTCCTGCTCTCATCTCCCTCGTCCTACTCTCATCTCCTTCGTCCTGCTCTCATCTCCCTCGCCCTGCTGTCATCTCCCTCGTCCTGCTGTCATCTCCCTCGTCCTGCTGTCATCTCCCTCGTCCTGCTGTAATCTCCGTCGTCCTGCTGTCATCTCCCTCGTCCTGCTGTCATCTCCCTCGTCCTGCTGTCATCTCCCTCGTCCTGCTATCATCTCCCTCGTCCTACTCTCATCTCCCTCGTCCTGCTGTCATCTCCTCGTCCTGCTGTCATCTCCTCGCCCTGCTGTCATCTCCTCGTCCTGCTGTCATCTCTTTCGTCCTGCTGTCATCTCCCTCGTCCTGCTGTCATCTCCTCGTCCTGCTGTCATCTCCTCGCCTGCTGTCATCTCCTCGCCCTGCTGTCATCTCCCTCGCCCTGCTGTCATCTCCCTCGCCCTGCTGTCATCTCCCTCGTCCTGCTGTCATCTCCCTCGTCCTGCTCTCATCTCCCTCGCCCTGCTGTCATCTCCCTCGTCCTGCTGTCATCTCCCTCGCCCTGCTGTCATCTCCCTCGTCCTGCTGTCATCTCTCTAGTCCTGCTGTCATCTCCCTCGTCCTGCTGTCATCTCCCTCGTCCTGCTGTCATCTCCCTCGTCCTGCTCTCATCTCCATCGTCCTGCTGTCATCTCCCTCGTCCTGCTGTCATCTCCCTCGTCCTGCTCTCATCTCCCTCGTCCTTCTGTCATCTCTTTCGTCCTGCTGTCATCTCCCTCGTCCTGCTGCCATCTCCCTGGTCCTGCTCTCATCTCCCTCGTCCTGCTGTCATCTCCCTCGTCCTGCTGTCATCTCCCTCGTCCTGATGTCATCTCCCTCGTCCTGCTGTCATCTCCCTCGTCCTGCTCTCATCTCCCTCGTCCTGCTGTCATCTCCCTCGTCCTGCTGTCATTTCCCTCGTCCTGCTGTCATTTCCCTCGTCCTGCTGTCATTTCCCTCGTCCTGCTGTCATTTCCCTCGTCCTGCTGTCATCTCCCTCGTCCTGCTGTCATCTCCCTCATCCTGCTGTCATTTCCCTCGTCCTGCTGTCATCTCCCTCGCCCTGCTGTCATTTCACTTACCCGGCTCTCATCTCTCTTGCACTGCTGTCATCTCCCTCGCTCTGCTGTCATCTCCTT
>WNWK01043698.1:0-15394 GCA_009830355.1 Cherax destructor | reverse complement strand
ATTTTCCATAAATTTCAATTGCAGCAGAAATTCTATTTAAAAGTTTGATAATCTAAGTATTTTAGCTAAAAAATGAGTTTTGTCAGAAAAGCACTCAAACCGCTCTAAAACGTCGAAATATGCAATAAAATACCATTTTAGCACATTTTCTGAGATTTTAATGTTTATGTGTTTTTTGAAAAATAATATGAAATATTCTATAAAATATTTGATTTTATAATTTTTAAAGGATTTTTAAAAATATGTAAATAATTTATAAATATTAAAAAAATGTATAAAATGTTATTCTATTGCATTTTTTGACGATTCAAGGCATTTTCAAGGATTTTCTGAAAAGCTATTTTTTCTTAGATAAAATATACCTATAAGTAAGCCTCCTCAAAAAAAATCATAAATTTCGCTTACTTTTCCCATAAATTTCAATTGCAGTAGAAATTCTATTTAAAAGTTTGATAATTAAGTATTTTAGGTAAAAAATGAGTTTTGTCAGAAAAGCACTCAAACCGCTCTAAAACGTCGAAATATGCAATAAAATACCATTTTAGCAAATTTTTCTAAGATTTTTAAGTTTCATGTATTTTGAAAAATATTAAATATTCTATAAAATATTGTTTTTATAATTTTTAATGGATTTTTAAAATATGTAATAATTTTAAAATTGTCATTGCATTTTGACGATTCAAGCATTTTCAAGATTTTTGAAAAACTATTTTTTAGATAAATATACCTATGAGTAAGCCTCCTCAAAAAAAATAATAAAATTTCGCTTAATTTTCCCATAAATTTCAATTGCAGTAGAAATTCTATTTAAAAGTTTGATAATCTAAGTATTTTAGCTAAAAAATGAGTTTTGTCAGAAAAGCACTCAAACCGCTCTAAAACGTCGAAATATGCAATAAAATACCATTTACAATTTTTCAGATTTTAGTTCATGATTTAAAAAAGTTAAATATATTATTTTATAAAAGGTTTTAAAAATATGTAAATAATTTTAATACAAAATGCTATAATTTTTTTGCATTTTTTGACGATAACATTTTATGGATTTTCTAACTATTTTTAGATAAATCCATAGTACCTCAAAAAAATCATAAATTTCGCTTACTTTTCCCATAAATTTCAATTGCAGTAGAAATTCTATTTAAAAGTTTGATAATTACAGTATTTTAGCTAAAAAATGAGTTTTGTCAGAAAAGCACGTCGAAATATGCAATAAAATGCATTAATATTGATTTTTATAGAATTTTAAAGGGATTTTTAAAAAATATATAATAATTTATAAATAGCCAAAAATGCTATAAAACGTTATTTTATTGCATTTTTTGACGATTCAAGGCATTTTCAAGGATTTTATGAAAAACTATTTTTTTAGATAAAATATACATATTAGTAACCTTCCTTAAAAAAAAATAAATAATAAAATTTCGATTAATTTTCCCATAAATTTAAATTGCAGTAGAAATTCTATTTAAATGTGTGATAATCTAAGTATTTTAGCTAAAAAAATGAGTTTTGTCAGAAAAGAACTCAAACCGCTCTAAAACGTCGAAATATGCAATAAAATACCATTTTAGCACATTTTTCTGAGATTTTAATGTTTAATGTGTTTTTGGAAAATAATATGATATATTAAAAAATTGTATAAATATTAAAAAATTGTATAAAATATTATTCTATTGCATTTTTTGACGATTCAAGGCATTTTCAAGGATTTTCTGGAAAGCTATTTTTTCTTAGATAAAATATACCTATTAGTAAGCCTCCTCAAAAAAAATCATAAATTTCGCTTACTTTTCCCATAAATTTCAATTGCAGTAGAAATTCTATTTAAAAGTTTGATAATTACAGTATTTTAGGTAAAAAATGAGTTTTGTCAGAAAAGCATCAAACCGCTCTAAAACGTCGAAATATGCAATAAAATACCATTTAGCACATTTTCTAGATTTTTAAGTTTCATGATTTTTGAAAATAATATGAAATATTTATAATAATATTGATTTATAATAAGATTAAAATATATGTAAATAATTATATGCAATCTATAAAACTTATGTTTACGATTTAAGGCATTTTCAAGGATTTTTGAAAACTATTTTTTAGATAAAATATACCTATGAGTAAGCCTCCTAAAAAAATCATAAATTTCGCTTACTTTTCCCATAAATTTCAATTGCAGAGAAATTATTTAAAGTTTGATAATCAAGTATTTTAGCTAAAAATGAGTTTTGTCAAAAGCACTCAAACCGCTCTAAAACGTCGAAATATGCAATAAAATACCATTTTAGCAAATTTTCAAGATTTTTAAGTTTCATGTTTTTTGAAAATAATATGAAATATTCTATAATAATATTGATTTTTATAGATTTTTAAGGGATTTTTAAAAATATGTAAATAATTTATAAATATAAAATGCTATAAAACATTATTTATTGCATTTTTGACGATTCAAGGCATTTTCAAGGATTTTCTAAAAACTATTTTTTAGATAAAATATACCTATGAGTAAGCCTCCTAAAAAAATCATAAAATTTCGCTTACTTTTCCATAAATTTCAATTGCAGTAGAAATTCTATTTAAAAGTTTGATAATCTAAGTATTTTAGCTAAAAATGAGTTTGTCAGAAAAGCACTAAACCGCTAAAACGTCAAATATGCAATAAAATACCATTTTAGCAATTTTTCTGAGATTTTTAAAATATGTAATCTCATATATTTTTATTTTAAAATTTAATATAGAAATTTATTAAAGTATAAGTATTTAGCAATTTTAAACACTCAGCAAACTAAATTCTAAACTATTTATTTTTATAGATTTTTAAAGGGATTTTTAAAAATATGTAAATAATTTATAAATATAAAATGTATAAAACGTTATTTTATTGCATTTTTGACGATTCAAGGCATTTTCAAGATTTTCTGAAAAACTATTTTTAGATAAAATATACCTATAGTAAGCCTCTCAAAAAAATCATAAATTTGCTTATTTTCCCATAAATTTTAATTGCAGTAGAAATTCTATTTAAAAGTTTGATAATCTAAGTATTTTTAAACATGAGTTTTGTCAGAAAAGCACTCAAGCCGCTCTAAAACGTCGAAATATCAAAAAATACCATTTTAGCACATTTTTTGAGATTTTTAAGTTTCATTATTTTTTGAAAAATAATGAATATTCTATAATATATGATTTTATAGATTTTTAAAGGATTTTTAAAAATATGTAAATAATTTATAAATATTCAAAAATGCTATAAAACGTTATTTTATTGCATTTTTTGACGATTCAAGGCATTTTCAAGGATTTTATGAAAAACTATTTTTTAGATAAAAAATACCTATGAGTAAGCCTCCTCAAAAAAAATCATAAAATTTCGCTTACTTTTCCCATAAATTTCAATTGCAGCAGAAATTCTATTTAAAAGTTTGATAATCTAAGTATTTTAGCTAAAAAATGAGTTTTGTCAGAAAAGCACTCAAACCGCTCTAAAACGTCGAAATATGCAATAAAATACCATTTTAGCAAATTTTTCTAAGATTTTTAAGTTTTATGTATTTTTGAAAAATAATATGAAATATTCTATAATAATATTGATTTTTATAGATTTTTAAAGGGATTTTTAAAAAATATGTATATAATTTATAAATACGCAAAAATGATATAAAACATTATTTTATTGCATTTTTTCACGATTTAAAGCATTTTCAATGATTTTCTTAAAAACTATTTTTTTAGATAAAATATACCTATTAGTAATCTTCCTTAAAAAAATTATAAAATTTCGCTTAATTTTCCCATAAATTTCAATTGCAGTAGAAATTCTATTTAAATGTGTGATAATATAAGTATTTTAGCTAAAAAATGAGTTTTGTCAGAAAAGCACTCAAACCGCTGTAAAACGTCGAAATATGCAATAAAATGCCATAATATTGATTTTTATAGATTTTTAAAGGGATTTTTAAAAAATATGTAAATAATTTATAAATACGTAAATATGCTATAAAACGTTATTTTATTGCATTTTTTGACGATTCAAGGCATTTTCAAGGATTTTCTGAAAAATTATTTTTTTTAGATAAAATATATCTATGAGTAAGCCACCTCAAAAAAAATCATAAAATTTCGCTTATTTTCCCATAAATTTCAATTGCAGTAGAAATTCTATTTAAAAGTTTGATAATCTAAGTATTTTCGCTAAAAAATGAGTTTTGTCAGAAAAGCACTCAAACCGCTCTAAAACGTCGAAATATGCAATAAAATACCATTTTAGCAATTTTTCTAAGATTTTTAAGTTTCATGTATTTTTTGAAAAATAATATGAAATATTCTATAATAATATTGATTTATATAGATTTTTAAAGGGATTTTTAAAAAATATGTTAATAATTTATAAATACGCAAAAATGCTATAAAACATTATTTTATTGCATTTTTTAACGATTTAAAGCATTTTCAAGGATTTTTAAAAACTATTTTTTTAGATAAAATATACCTATTAGTAATCTTCCTTAAAAAAAAAAAAAAATTTCGCTTAATTTTCCCATAAATTTCAATTGCAGTAGAAATTCTATTTGAAAGTGTGATAATCGAAGTATTTTAGCTAAAAAATGAGTTTTGTCAGAAAAGCACTCAAACCGCACTAAAACGTCAAAATATGCAATAAAATACCATTTTAGCAAATTTTTCTGAAAAGCTATTTTTTTTAGATAAAATATACCTATAAGTAAGCCTCCTCAAAAAAAAATCATAAATTTTGCTTACTTTTCCCATAAATTTCAATTGCAGTAGAAATTCTATTTAAAAGTTTGATAATTACAGTATTTTAGCTAAAAAATGAGTTTTGTCAGAAAAGCACTCAAACCGCTCTAAAACGTCGAAATATGCAATAAAATACCATTTTTGCACATTTTTCAGAGATTTTTAAGTTTCATGTATTTTTTGAAAAATAATATGAAATATTGTATAATAATATTGATTTTTATAGATAGTTAAAGGGATTTTAAAAAAATATGTAAATAATTTTTAAATACACAAAAATGCTATAAAACGTTATTTTAATGCATTTTTTGATGATTCAAGGCATTTTCAAGGATTTTCTGAAAAACTATTTTTTTAGATAAAATATACCTATTAGTAATCTTCCTTAAAAAAATTATAAAATTTCGCTTAATTTTCCCATAAATTTCAATTGCAGTAGAAATTCTATTTAACCCTTTGGGGGTCGACAGGCCTTCTCAGGAAAGTGTTCCTGGGTCGAAATTTTTGAAAAAAAATAATTTTTTCTTATGAAATGATAGAGAATCTTTTCGATCATTACGCCACCAAAATATGAAATTTGATCGAAAACTAACGGAATTATGCTTTCAGAAGTAGGCGGTACATGACACTTACGCATTAGGATTTTGCCCCTTATGGCTCTATTTTCGACAAATTCCAATGTTTCAGTCTCCTAAAATTATAGCTATTTCGCTAGAACTCCATTTCTTCTATAGATTGAGTACAAGAAACTGCCTATTTACCAATTTCATCTACCCAAACTAGTGGTCAGAAAATGGCAATTTTCTAATTTCACACAAATTTCAAACGATGCCAATTTCAAAATAGGGTCCAGAGTAAACAAGGCAGACATTCCTGGCACTAAAATAACATGTTCTATGTTCATTAGTCACGTCTCCAGGCCCCTGTTCCATTACTTTTGCTTTTCATTTTGAATTTTATTCTCACAAAAAATAGAAGATTTACTGTTATGTATACAACTGCATCATTGTAAAAATGGTATAAATAATATCAGAGCACTTGTACATGAATATAAGACTCGCCAGTTGATGTGTATTGGAGGCATAGTGTGATTTGTTTACTCTTGAACATCGTCAAAAATCGAACATTTTCGCTACTTTGAGCTCAATTTCAAGGTACTTGTCATTGTCATACCAATCAAAATCATCTCGATTTCTGTAATATATCTTCCATTCTATCGAATGAGACCAAGAAAACGAGAATACATCAATAAATACCATATGAAAATCGACTGCAAAGTCGCTGTTTTAATCGAAAAACGGTCAGATTTTTTTTCTCTCATTATGCAGTGTGTACTGCAGGATTTTTTTTATACTGCGCACACTGACCACACAGACCCATTCTTTCATATGTATGCCTACCAGACGTTTTCTGCTTAAATTGAGGCCGCTGGAATTTAGGCGTACTAGTACGGCACCAACCCCTGCTCGTAAAACGTACTAGTACGGCACCGACCCCCAAAGGGTTAAATGTGTGATAATCTAAGTATTTTAGCTAAAAAATGAGTTTTGTCAGAAAAGCACTCAAACCGCTCTAAAACGTCGAAATATGCAATAAAATGCCATAATATTGATTTTTATAGATTTTTAAAGGGATTTTTAAAAAATATGTAAATAATTTATAAATACGTAAATATGCTATAAAACGTTATTTTATTGCATTTTTTGACGATTCAAGGCATTTTCAAGGATTTTCTGAAAAACTATTTTTTTAGATAAAATATACCTATTAGTAATCTTCCTAAAAAAATTTTATAAAATTTCGCTTAATTTTCCCATAAATTTCAATTGCAGTAGAAATTCTATTTAAATGTGTGATAATCTAAGATTTTAGCTAAAAATGAGTTTTGTCAGAAAAGCACTCAAACCGCTCTAAAACGTCGAAATATGCAATAAAATACCATTTTAGACATTTTTCTAGATTTTAAGTTTCATGTATTTTTTGAAAATAATGAAATATTGTATAATAATATTGATTTTTATAGATTTTAAAGGATTTTAAAAATATGTAAATAATTATAAATATGAAAATGCTATAAAACTTATTTATTGCATTTTTACGATTCAAGCATTTTCAAGGATTTTCTGAAAACTATTTTTTTAGATAAAATATACCTATAGTAAGCCTCCTCAAAAAAATCATAAATTTCGCTTATTTTCCCATAAATTTCAATTGCAGTAGAAATTCTATTTAAAGTTTGATAATCTAAGTATTTTAGCTAAAAATGAGTTTTGTCAGAAAAGCACTCAAACGTCTAAAACGTCGAAATATGCAATAAAATACCATTTTAGACATTTTTCTAGATTTTTAAGTTTCATGTATTTTGAAAATAATATGAAATATTCTATAATAATATTGATTTTTATAGATTTTTAAGGATTTTAAAAATATGTAAATAATTTATAAATATTAAAATGCTATAAAACTTATTTATTGCATTTTTGACGATTCAAGGCATTTTCAAGGATTTTCTGAAAACTTTTTTTTAGATAAAATATACCTATAGTAAGCCTCCTAAAAAATATAAAATTTCCTTACTTTTCCCATAAATTTCAATTGCAGTAGAAATTTATTTAAAAGTTTGATAATTAAGTATTTTAGCTAAAAATGAGTTTTGTCAGAAAAGCACTCAAACCGCCTAAACGTCAAATATGCAAAAAATACATTTTAGCAATTTTTCTAAATTTTAATTTCATGTATTTTTGAAATAATATGAAATATTCTAATAATATTGTTTTTATAGATTTTTAAAGGGATTTTAAAAAATGTAAATAATTTATAAATATGCAAAAATGCTATAAACATTATTTTATTGCATTTTTCACGATTCAAGGCATTTCAAGGATTTTCTGAAAACTATTTTTTAGATAAAATATACCTATTAGTAATCTTCCTTAAAAAATAATAAAATTTCGCTAATTTTCCCATAAATTTCAATTGCAGTAGAAATTTATTTAAAAGTTTGATAATCTAAGTATTTTAGCTAAAAATGAGTTTTGTCAGAAAAGCACTCAAACCGCTCTAAAACGTCGAAATATGCAATAAAATACCATTTAGCACATTTTTCTAAGATTTTAAGTTTCATGTATTTTTGAAAAATAATATGAAATATTTATAATAAATTTTTTAGATTTTTAAAGGATTTTAAAATATGTAAATAATTTATAAATATGAAAAATGCTATAAAACGTTATTTTATTGCATTTTTTGACGATTCAAGGCATTTTCAAAAAGATTTTTAGAAAAATTTTTTAGATAAAGTACTAGTATTTTAGCTAAAATGAGTTTTGTCAGAAAAGCACTCAAACCGCTCTAAACGTCGAAATATGCAATAAAATATGCCAAATAATAAATATTGATTAATTTTTAGATTTTTAAAGGGATTTTTAAAAAATATGTAAATAATTTATAAATAGCAAAATGCTATAAAATTATTTTATTGCATTTTGACGATTCAAGCATTTTCAAGGATTTTCTGAAAACTATTTTTTAGAAATAAAATATACCTATGAGTAAGCCTCCTAAAAATCATAAAATTTCGCTTACTTTTCCATAAATTTCAATTGCAGTAGAAATTTATTTAAAAGTGTTGATAATCTAAGTATTTTAGCTAAAAATGAGTTTTGTCAGAAAAGCACTCAAACCGCTCTAAAAGTCGAAATATGCAATAAAATACCATTTTAGCACATTTTTCTAGAGATTTTAATGTTTCATGTTTTTTTGAAAAATAATATGAAATATTCTATAAAATATTTATATTTAAGATTTTTAATGGGATTTTTTTAAAATATGTAAATAATTAAATAAATATTAAAAAATGGTATAAAATGTTATTCTATTGCATTTTTTGACGATTCAAGGCATTTTCAAGATTTTCTGAAAACTATTTTTTAGATAAAATATACCTATAAGTAAGCTCCTAAAAAAAATCATAAATTTCGCTTACTTTTCCCATAAATTTCAATTCAGGAGAAATTCTATTTAAAAGTTTGATAATCTAAGTATTTTAGCTAAAAATGAGTTTTGTCAGAAAAGCCTCAAACCAATCTAAAACGTCGAAATATGCAATAAAATACCATTTTAGCAAATTTTTCTAAGATTTTAAGTTTCATGCATTTTTTGAAAATAATATGAAATATTGTATAATAATATTGTTTTTATAGATTTTTAAAGGGTCTTTTCAAAAATGTAAATAATTTATAAATATGAAAATGCTATAACACATTATTTTATTGCATTTTTCATGATTCAGGGCATTTTCAATTATTTTCTGAAACTATTTTTTAGATAAAATATACCTATTAGTAAGCTTCCTCAAAAAAATAATAAAATTTCGCTTAATTTTCCCATAAATTTCAATTGCTAGAAATTCTATTTAAAAGTGTGATAATCTAAGTATTTTAGCGAAAAAAGGAGTTTTGTCAGAAAAGCACTCAAACAGCTCTAAAACGTCGAAATATGCAATAAAATACCATTTTAGCACATTTTTCTAAACTTTTAATATTTCATGTGTTTTTTGAAAAATAATATAAAATATTGATTTTTATAGATTTTTATAGGGATTTTTAAAAAAATGTAAATAATTTAAAAATAGAGAAAAATGCTATAAAACGTTATTGTATTGCATTTTTTGACGATTCAAGGCATTTTCAAAGATTTTCTGAAAAACTGTTTTTATAGACAAAATATACCTGTGAGTATGCATCCTCAAAGAAGATCATAAAATTTCGCTTACTTTTCCTATAAATTTCAATTGCAGGAGAAATTCTATTTAAAAGTTTGATAATCTAAGCATTTTAGCTAAAAAATGAGTTTTGTCAGAAAAGCACTCAAACCAATCTAAAACGTCGAAATATGCAATAAAATACCATTTTAGCAAATTTTTCTAAGATTTTTAAGTTTCATGCATTTTTTGAAAATAATATGAAATATTGTATAATAATATTGTTTTTTATAGATTTTTAAAGGGTCTTTTTCAAAAAATGTAAATAATTTATAAATATGAAAATGCTATAACACATTATTTTATTGCATTTTTTCATGATTCAGGGCATTTTCAATTATTTTCTGAAAAACTATTTTTTTAAGTAAAATATACCTATTAGTAATCTTCCTTAAAAAAAAAAAAAAAAATTTCGCTTAATTTTCCCATAAATTTCAATTGCTGTAGAAATTCTATTTAAAAGTGTGATAATCTAAGTATTTTAGCTAAAAAATGAGTTTTGTCAGAAAAGCACTCAAACCGCTCTTAAACGTCGAAATATGCAATAAAATACCATATTAGCACATTTTTCTGAGATTTTAATGTTTCATGTGTTTTTTGAACAATAATATGAAATACTCTATAAAAATATTTATATTTATAGATTTTTAATGGGAATTTTTAAAAATATGTAAATAATATATAAATATGCAAAAATGCTATAAAATATTATTTTATTGTATTTTATAATGATTCAAGGCATTTTCAAGGATTTTCTGAAAAACTATTTTTTTTAGATAAAATATACCTATAAGTAAGCGTCCACAAAAAAAAAAATCATAAATTTCGCTTACTTTTCCCATAAATTTCAATTGCAGTAGAAATTCTATTTAAAAGTGTGATAATCTAAGTATTTTAGCTAAAAAAGGAGTTTTGTCAGAAAAGCACTCAAACAGCTCTAAAACGTCGAAATATGCAATAAAATACCATTTTAGCACATTTTTCTTAACTTTAATATTTCATGTGTTTTTTGACAAATAATATATAATATTGATTTTTATAGATTTTTATAGGGATTTTAAAAAAAATGTAAATAATTTAAAAATAGAGAAAAATGCTATAAAAAATATTGCATTTTTTGACGATTCAAGGCATTTTCAAAGATTTTCTGAAAAACTGTTTTTGTAGACAAAATATACCTGTGAGTAAGCATCCTCAAAGAAGATCATAAAATTTCGCTTACTTTTCCTATAAATTTGAATTGCAGGAGAAATTCTATTTAAAAGTTTGATAATCTAAGTATTTTAGCTAAATAATGAGTTTTGTCAGAAAAGCACTCAAACCAATCTAAAACGTCGAAATATGCAATAAAATACCATTTTAGCAAATTTTTCTAAGATTTTTAAGTTTCATGCATTTTTTGAAAAATAATATGAAATATTGTATAATAATATTGTTTTTTATAGATTTTTAAAGGGTCTTTTTCAAAAAATGTAAATAATTTATAAATATGAAAATGCTATAACACATTATTTTATTGCATTTTTTCATGATTCAGGGCATTTTCAATTATTTTCTGAAAAACTATTTTTTGAAGTAAAATATACCTATTAGTAATCTTCCTTAAAAAAAAAAAAAAAAAAAAAATTCGCTTAATTTTCCCATAAATTTCAATTGCTGTAGAAATTCTATTTAAAAGTGCGATAATCTAAGTATTTTAGCTAAAAAATGAGTTTTGTCAGAAAAGCACTCAAACCGCTCTAAAACGTCGAAATATGCAATAAAATACCATTTTAGCACATTTTTCTGAGATTTTAATGTTTCATGTGTTTTTTGAACAATAATATGAAATACTCTATAAAAATATTTATATTTATAGATTTTTTATGGGATTTTTTAAAAATATGTAAATAATTTATAAATATGCAAAAATGCTATAAAACATTATTTTATTGCATTTTATAACGATTCAAGGCATTTTCAAGGATTTTCTGAAAAACTATTTTTTTTAGATAAAATATACCTATAATTAAGCGTCCACAAAAAAAAAATCATAAATTTCGCTTACTTTTCCCATAAATTTCAATTGCAGTAGAAATTCTATTTAAAAGTGTGATAATCTAAGTATTTTAGCTAAAAAAGGAGTTTTGTCAGAAAAGCACTCAAACAGCTCTAAAACGTCGAAATATGCAATAAAATACCATTTTAGCACATTTTTCTAAACTTTTAATATTTCATGTGTTTTTTGACAAATAATATAAAATATTGATTTTTATAGATTTTTATAGGGATTTTTAAAAAAATGTAAATAATTTAAAAATAGAGAAAAATGCTATAAAAAATATTGCATTTTTTGACGATTCAAGGCATTTTCAAAGATTTTCTGAAAAACTGTTTTTGTAGACAAAATATACCTGTGAGTAAGCATCCTCAAAGAAGATCATAAAATTTCGCTTACTTTTCCCATAAATTTCAATTGCAGGAGAAATTCTATTTAAAAGTTTGATAATCTAAGTATTTTAGCTAAAAAATGAGTTTTGTCAGAAAAGCCCTCAAACTAATCTAAAACGTCGAAATATGCAATAAAATACCATTTTAGCAAATTTTTCTAAGATTTTTAAGTTTCATGCATTTTTTGAAAAATAATATGAAATATTGTATAATAATATTGTTTTTTATAGATTTTTAAAGGGTCTTTTTCAAAAAATGTAAATAATTTATAAATATGAAAATGCTATAACACATTATTTTATTGCATTTTTTCATGATTCATGGCATTTTCAATTATTTTCTGAAAAACTATTTTTTTAGGTAAAATATACCTATTAGTAATCTTCCTTAAAAAAAAAAAAAATAAAATTTCGCTTAATTTTCCCATTAATTTCAATTGCTGTAGAAATTCCATTTAAAAGTGTGATAATCTAAGTATTTTAGCTAAAAAATGAGTTTTGTCAGAAAAGCACTCAAACCGCTCTAAAACGTCGAAATATGCAATAAAATACCATTTTAGCACATTTTTCTGAGATTTTAATGTTTCATGTGTTTTTTGAAAAATAATATGAAATATTTTATAAAAATATTTATATTTATAGATTTTTAATGAGATTTTTTAAAAATATGTAAATAATTTATAAATATGAAAATGCTATAAACATTATTTATTGCATTTTTAGATTCAGCATTTTCAAGGATTTTCTGAAAACTTTTTTTTTTAGATAAATATACCTATAGTAAGCTCCAAAAAAAATCATAAATTTCGCTTACTTTTCCCATAAATTTCAATTGGTAGAAATTCTATTTAAAAGTTTGATAATCTAAGTATTTAGCAAAATGAGTTTTGTCAGAAAAGCACTCAAACGCTCTAAACGTCGAAATATGCAATAAAATACCATTTTAGCACATTTTCTAAATTTTAATGTTTCATGTTTTTGAAAAATAATTTTAAAATTTATTTATAGATTTTAAGGGATTTTTAAAAATGTAAATAATTTAAAAAGAAATGCTATAAAAGTTATTTTTGCATTTTTGACGATTCAAGGCATTTTCAAAGTTTTTGAAAAATTTTTTTAGATAAAATATACCTTGTAAGCTCCTAAAAAAAAAAAAAATTTCCTTTTCCATAAATTTCAATTGCAGAGAAATTTATTTAAAAGTTTGATAATCTAAGTATTTTAGCTAAAAATGAGTTTTCAGAAAAGCACTCAAACCGCTCTAAAACGTCGAAATATGCAATAAAATACCTTTTGCAATTTTTCTAAATTTTAAGTTTCATGTTTTTTGAAAAATAATATGAAATATTGTATAAAATATTTTTTTATAGATTTTTAGGGTTTTTAAAAATGTAAATAATTTATAAAATGAAAATTAAAACATTATTTTATTGCATTTTTCGATTCAGATTTTCAAGGATTTTCTGAAAACTATTTTTAATAAAATATACCTATAGTAACTCCAAAAAAAAAAAATTTCGTTATTTTCCCATAATTTCAATTGCAGTAGAAATTTATTTAAAAGTTGATAATCTAAGTATTTTAGTAAAAATGAGTTTTGTCAGAAAGCACTCACCGTCTAAACGTAAATATGCAATAAAATACCATTTAGCATTTTTCTGAATTTTAATGTTTCATGTGTTTTGAAAATAATATGAAATATTTAAAATATTTTTATAGATTTTTAATGGGATTTTAAAAAATGTAAATAATTATAAATGCAAAATGCTATAAAAATTATTTTATTGATTTTAAATGATTCAAGGCATTTTCAAGGATTTTCTGAAAACATTTTTTTAGATAAAATATACCTATAGTAAGCTCCAAAAAAATCATAAATTTCCATTTTCCATAAATTTCAATTGCAGTAGAAATTTATTTAAAAGTGTGATAATCTAAGTATTTTAGCTAAAATGAGTTTTGTCAGAAAGCACTCAAACCACTCTAAAACGTCGAAATAAGCTAATAAAATACCATTTTAGCACATTTTTCTAAACTTTTAATATTTCATGTATTTTGAAAAATTAATATTAAATATTGATTTTTATAGATTTTTAAAGGGATTTTTAAAAATATGTAAATAATTTAAATAGCAAAATGCTATAAAAGTTATTTTATTGCATTTTTGACGATTCAAGGATTTTCAAGATTTTCTGAAAAACTATTTTTTTAGATAAAATATACCTATGAGTAAGCCTCTCAAAAAATCATAAAATTTCGCTTACTTTTCCCATAAATTTCAATTGCAGTAAAAATTCTATTTAAAAGTTTGATAATTATAGTATTTTTGCTAAAAATGAGTTTTGTCAGAAAGCACTGAAACCGCTATAAAATGTCGAAATATGCAAAAATACCATTTTAGAACATTTTTCTGAGATTTTAATGTTTCATGTTTTTGAACAATAATATGAAATATCTAAAAATATTTATATTTATAGATTTTTAATGGATTTTTTAAAAATTAAATAATTTATAAATATGCAAATGTTAAAACATTATTTTTTGCATTTTATAACGATTCAAGGTATTTTAAGGATTTCTGATAAACTATTTTTAGATAAAATATACCTATAAGTAAGGTCCACAAAAAAAATCATAAATTTCGCTTACTTTTCCCATATCAATTGCAGTAGAAATTTATTTAAAAGTTGATAATCTAAGTATTTTAGAAAAAAGGAGTTTTGTAGAAAAGCACTCAAACAGCTCTAAACGTCGAAATATGCAATAAAATACCATTTTAGCAATTTTCTAAACTTTTAATATTTCATGTGTTTTGAAAAATAATATAAAATATTGATTTTTATAGATTTTTATAGGATTTTTAAAAATGTAAATAATTTAAAATAGAGAAAATGCTATAAACGTTATTGTATTGCATTTTTGACGATTCAAGGCATTTTCAAAGATTTTCTGAAAACTGTTTTTATAGACAAAATATACCTGTGAGTATGCATCCTCAAAGAAGATCATAAAATTTCGCTTACTTTTCCTATAAATTTCAATTGCAGGAGAAATTCTATTTAAAAGTTTGATAATCTAAGATTTTAGCTAAAATGAGTTTTGTCAGAAAAGCACTCAAACCAATCTAAAACGTCGAAATATGCAATAAAATACCATTTTAGCAAATTTTTCTAAGATTTTTAAGTTTCATGCATTTTGAAAATAATATGAAATATTGTATAATAATTTTGTTTTTTATAGATTTTAAAGGGTCTTTTTTCAAAAAATGTAAATAATTTATAAATATGAAAATGTATAACACTTTTATTTTATTGCATTTTTCATGATTCAGGGCATTTTCAATTATTTTCTGAAAACTATTTTTTAAGTAAAATATACCTATTAGTAATCTTCCTTAAAAAAAAAAAAAAAAATTTCAGTTAATTTTCCCATAAATTTATTGTGTAGAAAT
>WNWK01043697.1:0-15395 GCA_009830355.1 Cherax destructor | reverse complement strand
AGGACTCAACAACTTTTTTTTCCCTAAAATTTTTTACACTCTTTTTTGTCCCCTTTGCCTTTATAAAAAAGGAACTATGCATGCTCTCTGCCAATCCCTAGGTAACCTTACCCTCTTCCATACATTTATTAAATAAAAACACTAACCACTCTAAAACTGTATCCTCATCTGCCTTTAACATTTCTATCTTTATCCCATGAATCCCAGTTGCTTTACCCCCTTTCATTCTACCCTGCCTCACGAACTTCCCCCACACTCACAACTGGTTCTTCCTCACTCCTATAAGATTTATTCCTCCATGCCCTATCCCGAAACCCAATTTCCCCTATCTTCATCAACATTTAACAGTTCCTCAAAATTATTCCCTCCATCTTCCCGATACCTCTAACTCTCCTCTCCTATTTTTAACTGACAAATCCATTCTTTCCCTATGCTTTCTCAACTTCTTAATCTCACTCCAAAACTTTTTCTTATTTTCAACAAAATTTGTTGATAACATCTCGCCCACCCTCTCATTTGCTCTCTTTTTACACACACAAACATGTCTGTCTGTCTGCCCATCGGTCTGTCTGTCAGTCTGTCTAGCTCTCTCTGTTTATCTCTGTCTCTGCTTATCTGTCTTTCTCTCTGTCTGTTTGTCTCTCTTTCTGTCTCTCTGTCTACTTGTCTCTTTTTCTGTCTCAGAGAGAGCCACTCGTGAACCAACAGGTATTACACACGATGCAGAGTCGTCATGTCTGATTCCTGAACAGGTGAAAATGCATATTACTTGCCAGTCATGCTTATTATGCATTATATCTACAAGCACAGTATAGCACTTTCTGGAATTTTTGGGTTATCCTGGGTAATTTACGCTATGTATAATTGTACAGTGGAACCCCGGTTAACGAACACCCCGGAAATCGTGCAATTATGTAAATATAATATTGTAAGTGCTTGTGGAAGTGTATTTTTGGGGGTCTGAAATAGACTAACCTAAATGACATTTTTTCTTAAGGAAGTAAATTCGTTCGGTAATGGCATTTGAGCAGGCTTCTGCAATGAATTTTTTTTGTTAACCGGGGTTCCACTGTATTTATGTGCCTGTGAGATAGAGACAGAGATAGATACAGACAGACAGACAGACAGAGATAGAAACAGCCAAAGTTATACCAATCAGCCAGCCACCCAGCCGCTGGCCAGCCAGCCGTCTCTACACATATTACACATTCCAGAATTATTAGGGCATAGGTTATAGGACATTCTGGCAGGATGACACTACCAGTGGTACCAAAATTGAAAGGATGTTGCACATGGGTTATTGTCGAGGTTTTTGATACAGTGTGCCCCCGGTTTTCGTGATTAATCCGTTCCAGAGGGCGTCATGAACACCGAATATCACGAACTCCGAATCATTTTCCTCATAAGAAATAATGGAAATAAATTAATTCGTTCCAGACACCCAAAAGTATTAAAATAAAATATTTTTGTAAATTAAATATACATTAAATTACACGAAAACAATGAGAAATAATTAAATATAGTACAATAGCATGTCACTTACCTTTATTGAAGAGTTGTTGATGTGTGGAAGATGGGAGGAGGGGAGAGGATGGAGTAGTATGCTAGTGTTTGGAAGGGGAATCCCCTTCCATTAACACTGCAGGTACCAAGTTCTTTTCTGAGGTTACTGGCCTTTTTCTTTTAATGCCACTAGGACCAGGTTGAGAGTCACTGGACCCCACTCTAACCAAAAATCTGTCCAGGGAGCTCTGTGTCTGGCATTTCTTTAAAACATTCCTGAAATGGGACACCACATTGTCATTGTACAGGTTGCCAGCACGGCCTGCAACAGCTTTGTTAGGGTGATATTCATCTTCATAAAGCCTTGCACATCAGTCCATTTGGCACAGATATCCCTAATCCTTGAAGAATGCACCTTCTTCCATCTCTGTTCCTTCTCCTCCTCTGAACCATTTTCCTGAACTGTGGTCTGTTGTTGCTGTTGCTGTTGAAGCTCTTGTAGATCTTCAGTGGTTATCTCTTCATTGTCCTCCTCCTCCAACTGTTCCACATCCTCGGTACAAACATCCAATCCCATGGACTTGCCCAGTTCCACAATTTCTTCCACAACAGGCTCAGGCTCAGGGTTCTGAGGCTCATCCCCAAAACCTTCAAAATCCCTCTTTTGGACATAGTCTGGCCACAATTTTCTCTAGGCAGAGTTCGAAGTCCTGGTAGTCACTCCATCCCATGCCTTACCTATAAGGTTTACATAATGCAGGATATGGAAATGATCTTTCAAAAAGTCTTTTAGGGTCATATTTATGTCTGTGGTCACTTCAAAGCACTTTTGAAACATTGCTTTGGTGTAGAGCTTTTTAAAGTTGGAAATGACCTGCTGGTCCATGGGCTGGAGGAGAGGAGTGGTATTAGGGGGCATGAACTTCACTTTGATGAACTTAAAATCCTTCACCATTTGCTCTTCCATGTCTCGAGGATGACAAGGAGCATTGTCCATTATCAGGAGGCACTTAAGTGGCAAATTATTTTCCTCCAGATATTTCTTTACACTGGGGCCAAACACGTCATTGAACCAATCAAGGAAAATGTCCCTAGTGACCCATGCCTTATTGTTAGACTTCCACATCACACACAAATTACCCTTGGCGACACTGCATCTCTTAAACGCTCGGGGATTTTCAGAGTGATACACCACTAAAGGCTTCACTTTAAAATCCCCGCTAGCATTAGCACACAACATCAGAGTTAGCCTGTCTTTCATAGGCTTGTGTCCTGGCAGTGCCTTTTCCTCCTGTGTAATGAAGGTCCTGTTTGGCATTTTCTTCCAAAACAGGCCTGTTTCGTCACAATTGAACACTTGTTGGGGTTGGAATTCTTCAGCCTCTATGTACCCCTTTAATTCATTCACGTAATTTTCAGCCGCACTTTTGTCAGAACTGGCTGCCTCTCCATGCCTCACAACACTATGTATGCCACTACGCTTCTTAAATCTGTCAAACCAGCCTTTGCTGGCTTTAAATTCATTCACTTCAGCACTCGTTGCAGGCATTTTCTTAACGAGATCATCATGCAACTGCCTTGCTTTTTCAGATATTATCGCCTGCGTAACACTATCTCCTGATAATTGTTTCTCGTTGATCCACACCAACAATAACCTCTCCACTTCTTGCAGCACCACTTGAGATCTCTGTTTTGTGACCATACTTGCACCTTTCGCAACAACAGCATCCTTGAGTTCCTTTCCCTTGGCCACAATGGAAGTGATGGTTGAATGGGCTTTGCTATACTGCTTGGCCAGCTCAGCCACACGAACTCCACTTTCATACTTTGCAATGATCTCCTTCAATTCTACCGTATTTCTGACATTCTTGACCACAGGCCTGGCACTAAGAGCTTTCTTGGGGCCCATAGTGGCTTATTTAGCAGTTGCAAGCACTAAAAACACTGGAATAATGACAATATATATGGTATTAATGCGAGTGTGGTGGTCGCTCACTGGTAAACAATAGCACACTGACGCTGCCTGGAGTGCCCGGGCCCGCTCAGGCCACGCGTACGCGTCCGGGATGAATCACAAACTCCGAGTGGATTCACGAACACCGAACCAAATTTTTCGCGAAAAAACATCACGAACACCGATTTTCACGAACTCCGACGTTCATGAATTCCGGGGGTTGACTGTATATGTATCCTTGACCACTTGTGGCAACATCCACCTCAAGCCACTAAACTCGGGGTCAACATCACTTTCCTCTTAAAAGGGGTGTGTTAATAGTACATAACATCAGTGAATCCCTGGTGTTTGCCACACTCTTTGCTCTAGCTGGCACTCAGTTGAACTGGTGCTCCCACAAGGTACTAAGTGGTCCCAGATTTTTTTAATATTGCGCACACCGAGTGTTAAGACCCATTCTGTGCTGACCAAGCATCTCAGGCCAATCATGTCAAATTTGGTGGCAGGAAAAATAAAATGTTGATCTACGTTTGGAGCGCTAGCGGTAACAATGTAGTTCTACGTTTGTACAGTTTAGGGGTTAACATATCTGCCATCTCCCACCGAGGCAGGTTGACCCGTAAAAGAAGAAACGAAAGCTTTTCTTCTCTTTATATTTAGTAATTTATACAAGAGAAGGTATTACTAGCCCCTTGCTCTTAGCTCTTTCAGTGACTGTCAAGTAGAACTATGTATGTCATTGAGGCCAGGGTCCCTCGTGTAGTTCTACGTCATGAGCTCAGTCTTGTGAGATGAACGGAAAGAGTCACAGTCAAAAGAGTTGAGAGCCAAGGGGCTCAGTGGGAAAAAGTTAATTTGTAAGAGTTGTTGCTATAGTGAAGGCTGGATCAGACAGGCTGTGATGGCTAGACACACCTGCAATCAGCTAAGAAAAAGCCTGGTTGATCAGGCTCACTCAGATAAGCTTTGAGCAGTAAATTTGGCCCTAGATATGAGAGAATGTGTTTGCACAGTGAGTGTGTACAGTATAAAAAAAATCCTGCCCCACACAGTGCATGATCGGAAAAGTAAAACTGATCATGTGTTTGGTTTAAAACAGAGAATTTGAGGTGTTTTCTAGGATGGTTTTTATGGTTCTGTTGGCTATATTTTGGTATCATTTGATAGAATGGAACACATACTACTGAAATAGAGATGATTTTAGTTGGTTTCAGGAACAGAAGTAGCGTGAAATTGGGCTCAAATTAGCAGAAATATTAAATTTTTGCCAATATTCCCAAGGACAGGTATAGCCCCTTACAACCCCCAATCTGTTTTAGGGTTATTAATAAGTCTGATTCAATTACTATTGGAATGCTGTAAACCATGATCAGTCATCCCTGGTTATATTTTTATCTGGGAAATACAGTAAATCTTGTATTTTTGTGTGATTATGAATTAAAAATGGAAGGCCAGTATAATATAAGAGAGGCCTGGGGATGTGATTAATGAATAGAAGAAATGTTGTTTTAGTGCCAGGAATGTTTACATTGTTTATTTTGTACTCTATTTTTAAATTGGTATTTTTTAATTTTGTGTAAAATTGTACATTTTATAGGGTAGTTGTAATAGTTGAATGGGCAATTTCTTGTGCACACTCGATAGAACAGAAGGCATACATAGCCAAGAATTTGGTCGAAAGGAGCAATGGAATTGACCTAAAATAGGACTCAAAATTGGTGAAATTACCAGTGTGCTCTCCAAAACTTTTTTTTATTCTCAGCAAAATTTGTTCATGGTATCTCACCCACTCTCTTATTTTGCTCTCCTTTTACAGTCCTTCACCACTCTCTTTCTTTCCATATACTCCTCCCGCCTTGCATCCCTCGAAGAATTGTCCTTATAACTTTTACTTTGTATGAGCTATGCATCCAGAGCCAATAATGTCATGTTTAGTGGAAGAGAAGGTAACACCACTAACACCACTTGCTCTCTATGATCGAACCTGAGTCAGAGTCAGCAGGGATTTTTTTTTAACATGTCGGCTGTTTCCCACCGAGGCAGGGTGACCCAAAAGAAAGAAAAACCCAAAAAGAATGAGAAAACTTTCATCATTGTTCAACACTTTCACCATATTATTATGTTAATATAATATAACAAGCAGCTGGCAGGAAACTTGTCTGTGCATCTTGCTCATACACTTATTTACTATTATCAGTTACTAACATGAGCAATAATTGTAGAAATACAGCTCAAGTAGATACTTCTTCATTCAACGCACCTGCTGTATCCCACCGAGGCAGGGTGGCCCAAAAAGAAAAACAAAAGTTTTCTCTTTAAATTTAGTAATTTATACAGGAGAAGGGTTACTAGCCCTTGCTCCTCTCAAGTAGATACATTACTGTTAAAGCATGGGTACGTATATGTAATTATAATAGTCATCCCTCGGTTTTCGATTTTAATCCGTTCCAGATGGATCGGCTAAAACCAAAATCGGCGAAAACCAAAACTATTTTCCCCATAAGAAATAATGGAAATTCAATTAATCCGTTCCAGAAACCCAGAAGTTTGGAAAAAAATTTGGGGGCCTTAAAGATATATTTACATGCACAAATGAATGAACTGAATGTGGCACTTACCTTTATTGAAGACTGATGTTGCTGGATGGGAGAGAGGGAGAGGGAAGAGACCCTAATTTTTGGAAGGGGAATCCCCCTCCATAAGGAATCTAGGTACCAAGTCCTTATCCGGGGTCACTTCCCTGCATGCCTGCTACACTCATTCCCTGCCTGCTACACTCCCTCCCTGCCTGCTACACTCCCTCCGTGCCTGCTACACTCCCTGCATACCTGTTACACTCCCATCGCATCTCATGCATGCTACACTCCCTGCATGCCACCTGCCTTACACTCCCTGCATACACTCCTGCTACACTACCCTGCATACCTGTTACACTCCCTGCATACATCACTCCTGCATGACACTCCCTCATACATGCTACCTCCCTGCATACCTGTCTACACTCCTCCTGCATACATGCTACACTCCCTACGACTACATGCTACACTCCCTGCATACATGCTACACTCCCTGCATCCAGCACTCTGCTACACTCCCTGCATACATGCTACACTCCCTGCATACATGCTACACTCCCCTGCATACCTGTCTACACTCCCTGCATACATGCTACACTCCCTGCATACATGCTACACTCCCTGCATCCTGCTAGCACTCCCTGCATACCTGCTACACTCCCTGCATACATGTACACTCCTGCATACCTGTTACACTCCTGCATGCATGCTACACTCCTCTGCATGCCTGCTACACTCCTTCAATGCCTGCTACACTCGTGTAAACTCCATCGTGTTCTCACTTTCACTATCATATTTTTCTATTATTTCTTTCTTCATTTCTACAGTGTTCCTCACTTTCTTTACCAAAGAAGTGGCACTAGGAGCTTTCTTTGGGCCCATGGTAGCTTATTTAGTAGTCACACACAATAATCAAGGCCCAAAAACAATGAATTGTTAATAAATGTTTTGTATAAACTCCTGGGGTGATGTTCACTTAAGCGTAAACAATGCTAGACTGCGTGACAATGTGCATGGGAAGGTGCGTGGTGGCGGCCTACGGCCTTTGTATGTGCGCGGCACTGGTGGACAGGTCCCATACGGTCGGCGAAAACTAAAACAATCGGCAAAAACTAAGACAAATTTTCCTGAAAAAAGTTGGCGAAAACCAAAATCGGCAAAAACTGGGACAAGCGAAAACCAAGGGATGACTGTACTGTACCATACTGAACTTTTGTGGGTTCTTGGTATTAATGCTTTGAATATTCTCTTCAGACAGTTGTTTTATGTAAATTAAGCATTTATAAATTATGTAAATTTTGGAAAACACTGGTTTAAGAAAATTGTTAAGTAAAGGACACAGCATATGTGACATTTTATTGTGACAGCATTTCGCTCTCCAGGAGCTTTGTCAAGCTCCTGGAGAGCGAAACGTTGCCACAATAAAATGTCACATTAGTTGCACTTGTGTCCTTTTACTTAACATATTGTTGGTAATTCTTCCAACATTAATACTACAAGAAAAATGCTGCCTAGTGGACATGACTTGCTCTCGCTGAGCAGTAAGTGAAGCTGGGCACATTGTGAAAATTTTGAAGGGTACTTCCCAAATTTTGCAGGTCACTTACTATTATTTAAATTTATGGCATGTACAGTGGTACCCTGAGTTTCGGCCATAATTCATTCCAGAAGACTGTTCGAGTGCCGTTACCGAACGAATTTGTTCCCATAAGGAATAATGTAAATTAGATTAGTCCATTTCAGACCCCCAAAAATACACTTACAAAAGCACTTAAAATACGTAATACACTTACACAATTGTTCGAGTTAGGAGCTGTACGAAACTCGGGGTACCACTGTATTATCAAAGTTAATTTGCATGCACTTTTGGATGCACTTTTTCAGTCACTTTTGCACACAATATGATGTCACTTTATAAAAGAGTTTATTGTATTACTCTTGAATCCATAGGTACGTTCAGATGGACCGAGCAGATACGGACAGCATTCGTGCACGCTATAGTGTCTCCAACAAAGTGGACACGCTTCTTGTGTTTCATGAAGACATGCACACACCCGTTGCTTCAGTGGCAATGACAGACTTGCCATATGCCACTATGAAAGATATTATAGAAGGCAACAAGTTCCTAGTGTTGCCTCGACTCTCCTCACAGGTAATTTATTAGTACAGTCTTCAACTACAAAGTCATTTTTTCAGATTTTTTGGTATGACAGTATTTACACAAATAACCCGCACATAGGAGTGAGGAGTTTACCACAACGTTTTGGTGTATTTATTTATGACAGTACATTGGACCCTCAGTTTTCGTTCACTTAAAAACTCGAACAATTATGTAAGTGTATTTTCGTAAGTGCTTTTGTAAGTGTATTTTTGGGGGTCTGAAATGACTAATCTAATTTACATTTGTCCTTATGGGAACAAATTCGTTCTGTAACGGCACTCAAACAGCATTCTGGAAAGAATTTTCGACGAAAACCGAGGGTCCACTGTACTTATTTGTCACCCTGCCTCGGTGGGAGACAGCCGACTTGTTGGAATTTTTTTTTTTTATTTGTCTTGTGTTTTTTATTCATGTTAGTTGTTTTGTTGTTTATTAATTTTGTATTTCTTTTTTTTTTCTTCTGAGTGTTGTACAGTGGTCTCTCGACTAACGTAATTAATCCGTTCCAGGAGCTATTTCTCAACACGAAACTTTCGTAATTCAAAACCTTATTTCCCATAAGAAATAATGTAAATACAATTAATCCGTTCCACCCAAAAATATTCACATACTAAATAATAAAAACCAATATATATATATATATACATTTACTTACCTTTATTGAAGAGTTGCAGGCATCTGGAAGATAGGGAGGATGACAGGGGCAGGGTGTTAGTTGTTGGAAGGGGAATCCCCCTCCAAAAGAACTTCAGGTAACAAGTCCCTCTCTGGGGTTACTTCCCTTCTTGGTCTTTTAATCCCACTAGGACCAGCTTGAGAGTCACTAGAACCCTGTCGCAGAAAATAACTGTCCACAGTCCTCTGTTTCTGGCGCCTGTTTCCCTGCATCCCTGCTACACTCCCTGCATGCCTCCTACACTCCCTGCATGCCTGCTACACTCCCTGCATGCCTGCTACACTCCCTGCATGCATGCTACACTTCCCGCATGCCTGCTACACTCCTTGCATGCCTGCTACAATCCCTACATCAATGCTACACTCCCTCCATGAATGTTACACTCCCTCCATGAATGTTACACTCCCTGCATGAATGCTACACTCCCTGCATGAATGCTACACTCCCTGCATGAATGTTACACTCCCTGCATGAATGCTACACTCCCTGCATGAATGCTACACTCACTGCATGAATGCTACCACTGGGGTGCCACTAGGAAGCTTCTTTGGACCCATGGTGACTTATTTCACAGTGACAATCACTAAACCACCAAAAAAGACACCAAATGTATTGTGAACGTTTGAAAGAGCACGCTGGGGAATGTTCTCTCAATGGTAAACAACGCTTCACTGGCGTCCTGCGCAGGGCAGGCGCGGAGCAGGCAGACAGGTCTAATACGTTTCGCTACACGAGTCCATTTTCGCTATACGAAAGCGAAAAAAGCTTACGTTACACGATTTTTTTGTTATATGGGCCTTTCGTTAGTTGGGGGTCCACTGTATATATATATTTTTTTATTGCCAAAAGCTCTTTATATTTTAAAACTACTTACCTAAAGGGGTTTTGATGATTTGCATTTGTTATATGTATATGAGAAGAAGGTGCTCAGGAATTGACATCATGTGTAGGTCCTTCGTACAAGAAGATTAACAATTTTAAATAAGATATAAGGAAAAAATATGTTAAGATAAAATCAAATAATTTGTAATGTACGTGTATATATTACAGGCGTAAGTGTGGAAAGTCCATATAACTAAACTTATCAATAAGAGCATACAAGTTAAATATGTTGAGAGAAGAGCTCCTTATATAAATCCTAACTTCATGTTATTGATGCCCCTTGGTCTTCTTGAATTTTATTTTGCCTTTTGGGCAAAGTAAAGTATGTGGCAGAATTGTGATTGATAATGTGTGGATCAAGTGTTTGTGTTGAAGCACATTAGTGAACAATACTTAGACACTGAAAATTAACTTTGTTGCATTTATTGGGACAAGGTGTATGACAGATTAAATCAGAAAGCAGTATAGCACCCAGTCATAATAGTCATCAATATTTATTTTTCAAGAAAATATGTTACAAAAATTTGGGTTACCCTGCCTCGGTGGGAAATAGATGATGTGTTAAAAAAAAACAGATATATTTTTTAAACACACCGGCCATCTCTCACCGAGGTAGGGTGACCTGAAGAAGCACTTTCACCATCATTCACTCCATCACTGTCTGCCAGAGGTGTGCCAATACGTACTACAGTTCAGATGCTTATTTATAGTAATCTATACAGAAAGGGTTACTAGTCCCTTGCATATGTTAGGAGACTTGACCTGTTGACTAATTGCACTTTGGCGGCCTATGAATCCAGTCATACTAGCCAACACAGTTAATGCCGAATTACAGAAAATATCAACATGGATGACGACAAATAAGCTTACTCTCAATACGGACAAGACCTACTTCATTCAGTTTGGAAACAAAGCTACAAATGTTCCACTTAACATAACGCTAAATGGTTCACCCATCACAAGACTCACAGAGGGAAAATTCCTAGGAATCCACCTTGACAGTAGTCTTAAATTCCAAACACACATATAACAAATTTCCAAGAAAATCTCAAGGACAGTGGGTATATTATCTAAGATACGCTATTATGTGCCACAACCAGCTCTCATTGCACTATATTATTCTCTTATCTACCCTTATCTCACCTATGGAATCTGTGCATGGGGCTCAACAACATTAAATCACCTTAGACCACTCATAACCCAGCAAAAGGCTGCAGTCAGGATGATAACAAATTCCCACTCTAGACAGCATACTCCACCTATATTCAGAACCGTAAAACTACTCACCATAAAAAATATTCATACCTATTCATGTGCCCTCTACATACATAAAACTCTACATGCTAATATCAACCCTCCGCTCAAAATTCTCCTCAACAACTTTAATAGGTCCCACGACCATGACACAAGACACAGATCACTATTTGACATACCCCGAGTCCATACTAACCAATGTAAAAATTCTATGCACATAAAGGGCCCCAGAATCTGGAATTCATTACCAGTAAATATTAAGTTAACCTTGTCGGAAAATCAATTCAAGACTCTTCTCAAAAATCACCTACTCACCCTATACTAAATACTCATACTGTAACAAACTTTCAAACCCAATATTATTTTACTTAAGATAATCTCAACTTGATATGTTCATCCTCCTTAACACTTGTTGCAATATCATATCATCATATGTCATTTAAAATCTTATAGTATCATCATTTTGTTAATTTGAAATAAAATATATAACTAGAAGAAACTCAATAAATTTTTCTAGTATTGTTATTATACTAGTATAGCATCAACATACTGTAACTTGAAATAAAATATACAACTAGATTAAACTCAACCAGTTTCTCTTGTATTGTCTTTTAATAGTATGTATAATCATATTATAATTTAAAATAATACAGAACTAGAATAAACTCAATCAATTTCTTTAGCATTAAGTACTTAGTGAATAAGTCTTTAGAATAAACTGCCCCTAATGCCATGGCATGCCAGTGGCTCTCCTTGCATTACAGTTTTATAATTGTAACTACCAATAACAGTGTACACTTGTAACATGCATCAAAATAAAAATATTATTATTATTATTAATGTACGTATATGAAAAAATACTTCATAATGTATGTTTGTTTTTTTTCAACAAACCGGCCGTATCCCACCAAGGCAGGGTGACCTAAAAAGAAAAACAAAAATTTCTCTATTTAAAATTAGTAATGTATCCAGGAGGGGTTACTAGCCCCTTGCTCCCTGCATTTTAGTCACCTCTTACAACACGCATAGCTTACGGAGGAAGAATTCTATTCCAATTCCCAATGGAGAAATAACAGGAAATAAACAAGAACAAGATCTAGCAAGAAAATAGAAGAAAACCCAGAGGGGTGTGTATATATTTTTTTTTTTTTTTTTTTTTCAACGTCGGCGTCCCCACCGAGGCAGGGTGACCCAAAAGAAAGAAAATCCCCAAAAGAAAAAACTTTCATCATCATTCAACACTTTCACCACACTCATACATAATCACTGTCTTTGAGAGCAGCTCAGATACTACAGCTGAGAAAAGTCCCTCCCAGCTGTCACTATCTCAGACCCTCCTTTAAAGTGCAGGCATTGTACTTCCCATTTCCAGGACTCAAGTCCAACTAAATCAATTAACTGGTTTCCCTGAATCCCTTCACACAATGTTACCCTGCTCACACTCCAACAGATCGTCATGTCCCAAAACCATTCGTCTCCATTCCTCCTACCCTAACACGCTCCACATGCTTGCTGGAAGTCCAAGCCCTCGCCCACAAAACCTCCTTTACCCCTTCCTCCAACCTTTTCTAGGACGACCCCTACCCCGCCTTCCTTCCCTACAGATTTATACGCTCCAAGTCATTCTACTTTGATCCATTCTCTCTAAATGACCAAACCACCTCAACAACCCCCTTCAGCCCTCTGACAAATACTTTTAGTAACTCCACACCTTCTCCTAATTTCCACATTCCGAATTTTCTGCATAATATTTACACCACTTGCCCTTAGACAGGACATCTCCACTGCCTCCAGCCTCCTCCTCGCTGCAGCATTTGCAACCCATGCTTCACACCCATATAAGAGTGTTGGTACCACTATACTTTCGACATTCCCTTCTTTGCCTCCATGGATAACGTTTTTGTCTCCACAGATACCTCAATGCACCACTCACCTTTTCCTTCATCAATTCTTGGTTAACCTCATCCTTCATAAACCCATCTGCTGACACATCAACTCCCAAATATCTGAAAACATTTACTTCTTCCATAATCCCTCTCTCCAATGTGATATCCAATTTTTCTTTATTTAAATCGTTTGATACCCTCATCACCTTACTCTTATCTATGTTCACTTATATATATACATATACAGAGTTTCGTAAAAACTTCACTCCTGAAGTCTGCTCAAGCACCATTACCGAACGAATTTACTCCCTTAAGGAAAAATGTCACGTAGGTTAGTCTATTTCAGACCCCCAAAAATACACTTCCACAAGCACTTACAATATTATACTTACATAATTGTACGATTTCAGGGGTTTACGAATCTCGGGGGTCCACTGTATATGCTTGTACATGCATGTGTAGTGTGATTAAAGTGTAAGTAGAAATAGCAAGACGTACCTGAAATCTTGCATGTTTATGAGACAGAAAAAAGAAACCAGCAATCCTTTCTTTCTTTCTTTCAACACGTCGGTCGTTTCCCACCGAGGCAGGGTGGCCCAAAAGGAAAAACGAAAGTTTCTCCTTTTACATTTAGTAAATATACAGGAGAAGGGGTTACTAGCCCCTTGCTCCCAGCATTTTAGTCGCCTCTTACGACACGCATGGCTTACGGTGGAAGAATTCTGTTCCACTTCCCCATGGAGATAAGAGGAAATAAGAACAAGAACTCCTAGGTAGTAGGTTGGTAGACAGCAACTGCCCAGGGAGGGACTACCGTCCTGCCAAGTGAGTGTAAAACGAAAGCCTGTAATTGTTTTAGTACATGATGGTAGGATTACTGGTGTCTTTTTTTCTGTCTCATAAACATGCAAGATTTCAGGTATGTCTTGTTACTTCTACTTACACTTAGGTCACACTACACATTCATGTACAAGCATATACTATATACACACCCCTCTGGGTTTTCTTCTATTTTCTTACTAGTTCTTGTTCTTATTTCCTCTTATCTCCATGGGGAAGTGGAACAGAAGTTCTTCCTCCGTAAGCCATGCGTGTCGTAAGAGTCGACTAACATGCCGGGAGCAAGGGGCTAGTAACCCCTTCTCCTGTATACATTACTAAAGTTAAAAAGAGAAACTTTTGTTTTTCTCTTTGGGCCACCCCGCCTTGGTGGGAAACGGCCGGTGCGTTGAAAGAAAGAAAAGAACAAGAACTAGTAAGAAAATAGAAGAAACCCCAGAGGGGTGTGTATATACAGTGGTACCTCTACTTACAAGCAAAATTTGTTCCAGTCGGCTATTCAAGTGCTGATACCGAAGGAATTTTTTCATATAAGAAATAATGAAAATTAGGTTAATCCATTTCAAACCCCCAAAAATACACTTACAAAAGCACCTACAAAAATACACTTACAAAAGCACCTACAAAAATACACTTACATAATTGTTCGAGTTGGGAGCTGTTCGTAAGTAGAGGTACCACTGTATATGCTTGTACATGAATGTGTAGTGTGACGTAAGTGTAAGTAGAAGTTGCAAGATGTACCTGAAATCTTACATGTTTATGAGACAGAAAAAAGATACCAGCAATTCTACCATCATGTAAAACAATTACAGGCTTTCGTTTTACACTCACTTGGTAGGATGGTAGTACCTCCCTGGGCAGTTGCTGTCTACCAACCTACTACCTAGGCATAATGTATGTATGGGTTAGTAATAAATGTAAGTTATTTAGAGTTGCAATGAGTTTTTAATGGGGGGAATGAGGTACATGTTAAAGCATTTAAGAAGGAACGTAGTCATTTGACCTTTTGACTGTTTCGGACGTATATTTATGTCTTACGAGCCAATGTTTCGGACGTATTTATATGCCTAAATTCTAGCGGCTTCAAATGAAGCGGGAGAAAGCTGATAGGCCTACATGTGAGAGAATGGGTCTGCGTGGTGGGTGTGCGCAGTATGAAAAATATCGGGGACCCAGTGGTGCATTGTGGGAGCGCCATGTTTGTAGTCCTTGTTCACCATGCCTGGCGGTAAGAAGTACCTCACTCCCCGGCGAATTGGAGGCCTTCTCTTCCCAAGTGATAGTTCTAACAGCGATGGAAGTGCCAGTGAAAGTGAATTCCATGGTTTTCAAGAGGGTGTGACCGAAAGCAGTGCCCAGGATAACATAATTAGTGATGAAAACCCAGATGACCCACATCCTTCCACCTCTGGTGCTGGGCCGTCTCATTCACGTTCACCTGTACCAGAACGAAAGAGGAAACTATTTCCTGTGTAGAAGACTCTGATGTAAGCAGTGTAAGTGATGATGACAGTGATTTCCCAAAACTATTGAAAGCAGTTCTAGTGGCGACAGTGAGGGAGATTATTCTCCAGTACGGCATATGTACGACGCAACATGCGTTCTGGTAGTGTGCCATATGCTATTCCAAGGAAAAGGAGTAAATCTCGGGTAATCTCTT
>WNWK01043696.1:0-15396 GCA_009830355.1 Cherax destructor | reverse complement strand
TTGTAACTAGATACCTGCTTTATATATATATATACATACACACAAATATATATATATATATATATATATATATATATATATATATAAAATTTTTATATATATATATTATTATTGGTTTTATTTTTATTAGCGTTTTTTGGGGAACCGGGTTTTCGTATCAAAACAGTTAAAAAAGGCCACTGGTATCCCCCCTTTGGGGCGCTCCAAACCTGCTTCCTATTATGCTGGAAATTCAGGGTCCCCCATGAAAATCTTCTGGACAACCACTTAACCAGATGTGTGACCAGCTCTTGCACGGGGGCCTCATGATCTATTTAAAGTAATAAAGGCTTGTATAAAAAAGGACATCCTTTTTTGTTTCTGATATAACCCCCCCGGATAAACAAAGATTCCGGTTTCTGTGTGTGTCCCACATCCCCATGCATATAACTTGTTTCCCTCCTGGTTATACACTAAGATATACACCCCCAAATATATACAACACCCATTGCATATATAATGGGTCCAGGGACTGGGTCCCAAAGTTGACAAGCAGAAATACAGCTTTCTTGCTTTACTACAAAGTTTCACACTAAATTGTTTGCGAAATAGCCATCCAATTAATATGATTTCGTAATAGCACTAGACTAGTTAATAGTATATTGGATGCGGTTTTGGGCGGTCTATCATAGGGCTATATTATTCTATATCTAGCTTTAAGTAAACCTTGGAAGGGTGTAGGGACATGGTGTGGGTGGCTGGTACTGCTCTCTCTTTCTCTCTCTGACGGGACTGGCCATGTGCCGGACACATTCCTCCCTTTAAGAGAGTCTTTCCCTCAACCTACCTGTTGAAACTCTTGCATCTTGACTAAGCAAGGAAGTGCGAGAGGCCTAGAGCTAGTGCTTTTCCTCACTCAGTGGCTTGTTTACATTGTCAACTGAGATATCCTGCTTGTATATATATATATACATACACACACAATATATATATATATATATATATATATATATATATATATATATATATATATATATATATATATATATATATATATTGTGTGTGTATGTAAGCTATATAGCGTCTTTTAGGGCTTCGAACCGGAGTTCTGTCAGTATCAAAAACAGTTCAAAGCACCGTCCACTCGGCTATCCCGCCTTTGAAGACTGCTCACAAACCTGCTTCCTATTATAGCTGTGAAATTCATGGTGCCCCACCATGAAATATGCGTTTACTGCGCACAACCACTTAACCAGATGTAGTGACCAGCTCTTGCACATGGGTGCCATCTATGATCTATTTAAAGTAATAAAGGCTTGTATAGAAAGGTACACATCTCTTAGTGTTGATTTACTGATATATACACACCTCTCAGTGTATAAACACTTAAAGATTCGCGGCTTTCTGTGTGTGTACACACATCTCCATGCATATACACTTGTAGTGTCACACTCCTGTGTATATACACTAAGATATACACACCTCTGAAATATATACAACACCCATTGCATATAAAAATCGTTAAGTGTATATGCACTGAGAAATATAAGCACCTCTTGTTGTATAGCCAGGGCAGAAACATTGGGCGTGTTTCTTTACACCTGTTGTCTATGTTCCCCATCAGTAAAATGGGTACCTGGGTGTTAGTCGACTGGTGTGAGTCGCATCCTAGGACACTGACCTAATCTGCCCGAAATGCTCAGCATAAATAGTGACTTTCTATATAGTAGTATGTCACTGATGTCAGCTAGGCCTGTATACCATGTACATGTACTTGTAGTAAATAAAGATATTATTATTATTATTATTATTATTATTATTATTATTATTATTATTATTATATACACTGAGAAACACCTTTCAGTATATATGCACTGCAGTATGCACACCTGTGTATATTCAGTGACAATCATCTTACGACATATATACACTCAGATTGTATACCTCTCACTGATACCCACCGCTCGCTGTATAGGTGTTTATATACTTAATTATTCAACTCAACGATAATGCACTGAAACATACACACATCTCTGTGTATATACATTGAGAGATACACATCACTCAGTGTATATACGCTGAGAAAAACGTCTCTCAGGGTATATGCACAAGTTTTAGTTCATATACACTTAGAAAAACCCTTCTGGATGCATATATATATATATATATATATATATATATATATATATATATATATATATATATATATATATATATATATATATATATTAAGAAATATAAACACCTTCCAGAGTATATACACAAAGATATGCACCTCAGTGTGTATACACTGAGATATATTAACGTCAGAAAGAATATACACTATAAGGCGCATATCTTTCGGTGTATATTTTTAGTGTATACTACTTCTCATCCTATATATACACTGAAATACACACACACATTCATTTATATATATATATATATATATATATATATATATATATATATATATATATATATATATATATATACCGAGATATACACTTTCGTGGATATTCAGTGAAATATATACACTTCACACTGTGTATACACTTAAATATACACACCCCTCGTTGAATGTACACTGGGATATAAATCAATTTCAGATTGAATAAACAGAAGAATGGACGTGGACTCGAACTGTGGTTCTTACATTTAGTAGAGCCGACGCTGTTACCAGACAACCACCGACCGCTAACAATAGGATCATTTTACTGTAAGCAACTGTGTACTACTGTCTCGTCCCAGAGACTCACAATCTTCCAGGGAGGATTTATTCTCGCTCCCCTCCAAGGCCAAACACCAAATAAACCCAAGATAAGTCTTAATAAACGACTCAGAACAGAATATTCATGAAAGCTTCTTGGAGTGTGGGATGAGGCATTAGGATCATAGTTGGTGCCGCTGGCACAAACATGTCACAGGGGTGCTGTTTGTGAAATCATTCTATTGTAGGCTCCGTGAATGAGTGGTAATCTCGTTAGGCCTACTGCTTTGAAGGTCCACTGTTTAAGTGGACCATCGTTGGCATTCGTTTATTACGATTTACCTTGGGTTTATGGACTGTATGTTAGTTTAGATATACTGAGATATACACACCGATAGATATACGCTGTATATCTCTAGGTGTATACACCGAGAAATACACGCGTTTCAGAGTATAAATCAGTGAGATATATACACACCTCAGTGTATATACGCTGAGAGATATGCTCCTCTCATGTATATAAGCAGAGATATGCTCACTTCTCGATGTATTTACACTTCTATATATTTAAACGATGAGATACACTAAGTAGGTTTATGCAGGTACAGGTACACATAAATACAGTTACATAAATGATCATACATAGCAGCATATGTGTAGATTACCTAGGATAACCTCTAGGATAACCTAGGATTACCTCTGTGTAATCCTGAGATGTGTATATCTCATTGTATACACCCTGAAAGTCTACATTAATAACTGTTTTAGGAAATGATGTGTTCTTGAAAGGTGATGTAGAGGTGACATGCAAATAGGCTTTTACACCTATTTACCTAAGCAGGTGATAGGCTTTGAATCTACGTAACTAATCACTCGATAGGCTTTAAACTTAACTAACTAGTCGATATAATTTACTTAACCTAACTAGCTAACCAGTAGAGAACTAACCACTTAATAATTTTCAAGACTAACTGGTCTTAAACCTAAATAACTAACCAGTAGATAGGCTTTAAACCAAACTAGTAAGTCGATAGGCCATAAACCTACCTAGCTAGTCGATAGGCTTTAAATCTATTTAGAAGATAGGCTTTTTCAATTGGTTTTAAACCTGACTATCCTCGTATGACAAGGAGTGACTGAGGCTCGAGCCTCCGTTCGCAAAAACAACGTACGCAAACAGTGGCAGAGACTCGATCATCAGTCAGCAACTTCAGAAACAAAAAAATGTGGTTCATTCAGCACAAAGCCTGTTGTAGGGTCGGTCTTCCTTCTGCCAGTCATGCAGTCAATGTACTTTAAGACTAATAAATGAAGCAGTACTCCTCTAAGCTCAGTTCCATCTACGGCTTGTTCGCTCTGATTACTTTAGATTACCTCAGTTACCCCTCCTTCTCCCCAGCCATTTCCGGGAAGGGGTGACTGAAGCACTTACAAGGCTCTTAACCTGAACACTCACCTAACGCTATATTTAACCTGCTTTCTGACGTTCCTACGCACCTAAGCAGGCTACGCATTGCTCACTGGTAGAGAGTTTGACTCGCAGAGGGAAGAGCATGGGTTCGATCACCGGCTCGGGTGAGGCACATGGTGAAATCTCCATACGTCCGCTTCCTTGTTTACCTAGTAGCAAATAGGTACCTGGGTGTTAGTTGACTAACATCTGCTGGCCCTGATCACCTGACTGTTAGGTGATTTACGCCTGATAATCCTCTTCACGTAGCAGTAAGTAGGTTCCTGGGTGTTAGTCGACTTACACCTCTCTCTCCCTCAGCTCCCTCCCTCACCTCCCCCCTCACTTCCTTCTCCCTAACCCCCTTCCCTATTCCCTCGCGCCATTACCTACAACTGTATCTGTCCATCACTCGTGTCACCTACCTACGTCACTTATTCACTGTGGACCTAGTGACCCAAATCTATTTTTTTTTTTTAACTATGGTGCCCTGAAAGGTTAGTGGATGAAAATTCCAACACTGGATTTTACTCTTGTGAATTTGCCTATAATTATATAGAGCTCATATATACTCACACTGAGCCCATTTCTAATTACACTAAACTTATCTATAATTACACTGAGCTCATCTATAATTAGACTAAACTCTATAATTACACTGGAGACACCTATAATTAAACTCATCTAGCATTACACTGAACTCATCTATAATTACGCTGAACTATAATTACGCTAAACTATAATTACGCTCAAATTATAATTACACTGAACTCATCTAACTACCATTTAAGCACATAGAATTCGTCTATAATTGCACTGAAGTCTTGTACTATGAATTCGTCTATAATTGCACAGAACTCGATTTTAAAACTCTGAACACTTTTAAATTTACACTGATCTCTTCTATAACAACTCTGAAACCTTGTATAATTACTCGGAAGCAGTCAAAGATTATACTGAACATCCATCAGGACTCTTCTATAATTACACTAATATAGTTCTTAATTACATCTAAAACTCTATAATTACACTGAAAACGAGTATAAATACATAGAACATGTCTATGATTACACTAAACTCGCCTTTAAATTCACCGACCTCTTCTATAATTTGCACTGAAATCTTTAGTATTTACACTGAATTCTCCTGTAACAATACTGAACTGATATATAATTTACCTGGGCTCTCCTTTGATTACACTGAGCTCGTCAATAATTACGCTGAAAATATCTATAATGAACTAAACTTTTGTGCAATTTGACTGAACTATAATTGAACTGAACTTGGCTATAATTACATTAAACTTGGGTATAATTGAATTGAACTTAGCTATAATTACACCGAACTCATCAATAATTCGAGTGACCTGATGTCAAACATTCCACTGACCTGTCAGTCATATTACCCATCTATCATTTTACTGACCTGTCAATCAGTTTACTGACCTGTCACTCATTCTCCTGTCTTGTCAATCATTTTTCTGACCTGGCAAACATTCTACTGACTTGTCAGTCATTCTGCTGACCCGATAGTCTTAATGCTGACCTGCCCAAAATTCTACTTGCCTGTCAATCACTCTGCAGACCTGCCAATCATCCTAAAGACCTGTCAATCATTCAATTGATCAGTCAGTTTTTGTGCTGATCTGTCAATCATTCTACTGACCTGCCAACTATTCTACTGACATTTCATTCATTCAACTGACTTGTCATTAACTTTAATGACCTGCCAATCATTTTACTGACCTGTTAATCATTGTGCTGATCTGTCAGTCATTCAACCGACCTGTCAGCCATTCAATCGACCTGTCAGTCATTCAGCTGACATGTCAATCATTCAACTGACCTGTCAATCATTCGATTGACCTGTCAGCCATTCAAGCGACCTGTCAGTCATTCAACTGACCTGTCAGTCATTCAACTGACCTGTCAGTCATTCAACTGACCTGTCAGTCATTCAACTGACCTGTCAGTCATTCAACTAACCTGTCAGTCATTCAACTGACCTGTCAGTCATTCAATTGACCTGTCAAATCATTCCAATAATCAGTCTACTGACTTAGGTTAATACTACATTTGTGTGAAAGGTTAAATATTTTGTGTGTGTGAGAGATAAATGATAAAATATAACGAAGAAGATAATTAATAACATCTTACCTTAGAGGATAGTTGAAGAATCTTGTAACAGCTGGTCCTAAAACAAAAAATCCGTTTTCGTCTCTTCAACGTCAGTTTTGTAACGTGTTCAGTGTGTATAGCTTAACACAATTATCAAACACTGCAATTATCATGCAATTACTGATTATGTCATTATTATTATGCTGTTGATCTGCGCTATAAAACCTCGGGTGAATTATGTGCTTAAAAGTAATTAGACAAATAGTATAAATCAGTCATAAGTCGCAGTGAAGCAATTTCTTTCCTAAAATTATTCGTAATTTTGAACTTGAAAAATGTCCTGGAGATAAAGCCTGGCTGTATGAGCAGCGTGTCTGTCAGGCGAGTGGTAGACTGTGGATCGAGCCTGCACCAACCCATGAGATGAACGAACCACGCAGATTTAGCGCTTCACAGAAATGACGATAGAATGCGAGCGGGTTGAAGAGCGCGACGTATATATCTCACCTCTACCGCAGCTCTCTGGGCACTGAGTCCAGCTCTTCCAAGTTTGGTCCTTTAAACCCGTGATGCTGTGGAATCTCTCTTGATCCACTGAACGGGATAGTGGTGGTGACAGTGGTGGTGATGGTAATGGTGATCGTGGTGGTGACAGTGGTGGTGATGGTAATGGTGATCGTGGTGGTGACAGTGGTGGTTATGGTGGTGATGATAATGGTGGGCGTGGTGGTCATTGTGGTGTTGGTGGTGGAAATGCACTACATGTAAGTCGCTTTCTTTTGTGCCTAGTAATATTTTATTACATGTAAACTACGTTATTTGCATACTGTGTAAAATAAATAAAGTATTAGAATTTGAGGCGGTGGCTTTTGTGTTGGTCATGGTGGTGGTGTTCGCGGTGATGGTAGTAGCGGTGGAATACCTGGAGGGTGTTACGGGGATCAGCGCCCCCCGCGACCCGGTCCATGCCCAGGCCTTGCAGTGGACCAGGACCTGATCAACCACTTATCACTGTAGCCGCCTCTGACTTTACTTGCAAAGTCTGTGTATACTACATCTGCATTTTGTTTGTCCTCCAAGTGCATCCAAGACCGTGTCACAAAGGTCCAGTAGTTGTTAGAGGCAGGAGCGACCTGCTTGTTCTAAACCCATGCTGCCTTGGGTTGTGCAAATATTTGGTATTCAGGTGGTTAGCGATCTTGCTTCTTAGAACTCTTTCAAATATTTTTATTATGTGGGACGTTAATGCTTTTGGTCTGCAATTCTTTACAATTGCTTTATTGCCACCTTTGAAGAGTGGGGCTATATTCGTTGTTTTTAGTGGTTGTGGGATGACCCTTGTGTCTATGCTTCCTCTCCATAGAATATTTAAGACACGTGAAAGGGGTTTCTTGCAGTTCCTGATGAACACAGAGTTCTACGAGTCTGGGCATGGGGAAGAGCTCATGGGCATGTCATTTATTTCTTTTTTCAAAGTCCTGTGGTGTTAGGATTATATCAAAAATTCTTGAATTAAACCAAATTTTGAGTGTCCGGCATAAAAGAAATAATTTAGATCGTTAACCTTCAGTTTGATTAACGGCTCACTAATCGCTGAGTCATAATGGGATTTCAGTATCTCACTCATTTCACTCATTTCTTTGCTGCCATCTATGTAAGTCCCAGCTAGTTTAAGCAGGGGCTCAATACTGGATGTGGTTTTTGCCCTAGATTTGGTATAAGACAAGAAATATATTTTTTTTAGTTTCATTTATTGCTTTAAGTTCATCCTGTGTTTCTTTTCTCCTGTAGTGGTGATGGTGACAGTGGTGATGGTGACAGTGGTGATGGTGACAGTGGTGATGGGATCACTAGTGGCTGAGTGGTGATGGGATCACTATTGGTTGACATTGGTGATGGATATAGTGGTGGTGATATATGTGACAGTGTTGATAGTGATAGTGCGAATAGTGGTATTGGTGGTGCTATTGGTGATGATAGTGATGAATGTAGTGGTGGTAATAGTGATGATGGTAATATTAGTGATGATTGTAGTGATGGTAGTATTAGAAGTGATATTAATGATTGTAGTGGTGGAGATAGTGGTGATGGTGGTATTGGTGGTGATGGTGGTGGTGGTGGTGATGGTGGTGGTGGTAGGGACCACAAACCAAAACACAAGGATAGCCATCATAAACAAGCCGTCCAGTCAACCCAACCATCACTAAACCATATATGTCCACGTGACAGGTAAAACACAGACTCCAGCTTTTTATACCTGGTTTTTTTATGAAGAAAATGTCAGAGAGTAGACTCCACCCTCTTGGCTTAATCATTACCTCCACGCCTAGGTTATTTTCCTACTTGTTTTCCTTTCCTTCTTCTTTACTTTTTCTCGTCTTCTAATTATTATTAAAGAGTAATAATAATAATAATTATTATTATTACTATTTTTGGTGCTAAAGTATTTTACTCTTTTTATTTACTATTATATTCCCTAAAGTGTTAACCCTCATTGTTTACTATTATATTCCCTAGATTTTATCTTAAAAAAAAAAAAAAAAATCTAACTGCCACAGTTCTTTTATTAATTTTTATTATAATAATTAAGGTGCTAACTCAGGTACTAATTTACTTTACTTTCATTGTTTGCTATCATTTTCCTAGCTCCTTTATTCCCAGCTTTAGTAAACTACCATAGTTCAATTAATTGCATTTGTATAAATTGACTAAGGTACAAATTCACGTGCCAAGAACTCTGTCAAATACCCTGTATCTCTACAAACTCTTATTAAAAATTTGTAATAATCAAATAGTTCCTAAGCATTTATTCTAGTATCATATTGTTAAGTTTAGTATTATCTATTCTTCTCAGGTCTAGTTATAGAATCACATCAAATCTTATGATTACAGGAATTGATCCTGATATCAACCTATTATTAAATGACTTACATGATTCCAACAGCAACTGTAACTATTACACAGCAGATCAAGCAAAGACATTACTCAGAGCCAACAATAACATAACTATCTTCAATTACAATGTTAGATCTTTGAGCAAACATTATGATGACCTCACAGCACTACTCCAATCCCTCCAAACCAATATGTCAATCATCACACTCACTGAGACCTGGCTGAAGCCTGATACTACAGATGTCTATGGCATCCCAGGTTACACAGCCATTCACAATTGCAGGACAGATCAGCGAGGGGGTGGAATAGCTATATATTACTCAGATCAACTTGAATGTATCAATAACTCTTGCATAAGGGATGAGCATGGAGAATATATTATAGCTAAATTTAAATCAAAAGACCTGAAAAAACCCCCTCACAGTGATAAACATCTACAGATTACCACAGTCAAACATTCACCATTTTAGTGAAAAACTGGTAACCTAATAACTGATGCACACATGAACAAAGACCATTTGCTGCTCACAGGAGACTTCAATATAAATCTCCTACATGACCAGGACCCACAAGTAACAGAATTCACAAACACTATGAGCAACTGCTTGTTACTACCAACAATATCAAAACCTACAAGAATCTCCCGAGACTAGTACCTCATTACTAGACCACATCTGGACTAATACTATAGCCCTCTAAAATCAGGCATCATCACAGACAACACCACAGACCACTATCCGACCATTCTCATAACTAATCTTGGTAAATTGCCCCTAGATATTACAAAAGTTACCTTCAGACTACATAATGAGTCAGCTGTAAATAACTTTATAACAGCTATGATTAACATTGACTGGCATAATGAGTTAGAAACATATACAGATACTAATGAATGCATCAAGAATTTCCTTAACAAAACCCACCACCTCTATAACAAACATTGCCCTAAAAAAACTAAACAGATCACAGCTAAGAGACTTAACAATCCCTGGCTAAACCCAGCATCCTTAAATTCATTAACAAAAGGCACCAATATGAAAAACAATACAGAAGGGGTCTAATAACCAGAGAACAATCCAAACGCTACTCATCAACCCTTACCAGCCTGATAAGGAGATCAAAAAAATTGTATTATGAGAACAGACTCCAGAACATAAAAGGTGATATGAAAAGACCTGGAAGACCCTATCTGCAATTCTAGGGAAATAATAAGATAGCGAAAAACAACACCATCAAATTATCAAGAGCAGATGAACCCTACTCTCACCTACTGAGACAGCAAACAGACTTAATGTTTTCTCCACCATAGGAAAGAATCTAGCGAGTAAAATCCCAAGCTCAAACACCCGTCCAACAGACTACCTCACAAACACATACCCTAATACGCTATTCCTAGCTCCTACCAACCCAATTGAAGTCTCGCTCATAATCAACACCCTTAAAAACAAGGCAGGAGACATAAACAGCCTACCAACTTTTATGTACAAAAAGCTTCACAGGTACTGTCACCAATCATAGCAACACTATTCAATAAATCCATTGAAGCCTCTACCTTTCCATCAATTCTCAAAATAGCTAGGGTCACCCGATCCACAAAGGAGGTGATCAAACAGACCTGAATAATTATAGACCAATTTCTAATTTACCATTGCTTTCTAAAATCTTCGAAAAATTAATTCATAGACAAATCTATTCCTACCTCGTCTCACACAATGTACTCAACCCTGTCAATTTGGATTCAGGACAAACAAGAGCACAAACGATGCTATTACGCACATGTTGGAGTTAATATATACAGCACTTGAGAAAAAAGAAGTCCCACTGGGAATCTTCATTGATCTCCGCAAAGCTTTTGATCGTCGACCATGATTTACTGCTCACAAAATTAGCACACTATGGTATAAGGGGCACCCACTCAACTACCTAAAATCATACCTCACCAACAGAAGCCAATACGTGTACACAAATGGAGCGAACTCTTCCACACAACCAATTACAGTCGGAGTCCCTCAAGGAAGTGTCCTGGGGCCACTCCTATTCCTCATTTACATAAATGACCACCGAATGCATCACAACTACTCAAACCCATTTTATTTGCAGATGACACAACATATGTCTTCTCTCACCCAAATCCATTATACTGGCCAACACTGTTAATGCCGAATTACAGAAAATATCAACATGGATGACGACTAACAAGCTTATTCTCAATACTGACAAGACCTACTTCATACAGTTTGGAAGCAAAGCCACAAATGTTCCACTTAACATAACACTTAATGGTACACCCATCACAAGACTCACAGAGGGAAAATTCCTAGGAATCCACCTTGACAGTAGCCAAATTCCAAACACATATACAACAAATTTCCAAGAAAATCTCGAAGACAGTAGGCATATTATCAAAGATACGCTATTATGTACCTCAATCAGCTCTCCCTGCACTATATCATTCACTTATCTACCCGTATCTCACCTATGGAATCTGTGCATGGGGATCAACAACGTTAAATCACCTTTAGACCACTCATAAACAAACAAAAGGCACAGTCAGAATGATAACAAATTCCCACTCTAGACAGCATACTCCACCAATATTCAAAAGTCTCAAACTACTCACCGTAAAGAACATTCATACTTACTCTTGTGCCTACTACAATATAAAACTTTACACTCTAATATAAACCCTCTGCTCAAAACTCTCCTCACCAACTTTAAAGGACCCATGACCACAACACACGACACAGATCACTTTTTGATATACCCTGTGTTCATATCAACCTATGTAAAAATTCTATGCACATAAAGGGCCCCAGAATCTGGAATTCATTACCAGTAAATATTAAGATAATCTTGTCTGAAAATCAATTTAAGACTCAACTCAAAAACCACCTACTCACCCAAACCTAAATGATCATGCTATAAACTACTTTGAAAATGCTCATTGTTACTTTCCTATCGATAATCTCAATTTTTAATAATATGCTAAATGATCATGCTATAAACTACTTTGAAAAATGCTCGGTTACTTTCCATACGATAATCTCAATTTTTAATAATATGTTCCCTATTATTTTTCTCATATTATAAGTTAATGTCAAAAATGCTCAATGTTATTTTCCTTAAGATAATCTCAATTCCATATTATCATTCAAGAATCTTAACCCCCTGTAACAATCTAAGATCTAAATATCATTATATAATAATTTAAACAGTAAAATTTCATCATATTGTAATTTTGAAAATAATTTTTAACTAGAATAAACTCAATAAATTTCTCTAATATTAAGTACTATTTTTTAAGAATAAGTGCCCTAATGCCATGGCATTTTCAGTGGGTTTCCTTGCACTCAATTTACATTGTAATTTCCCATACCCATGTAACCTGCAATGAAATTATCATTAATTGCTGTAGTTGTTATTTTTATTTTATTATTTTTCATCATCTTCATCTTTTTTTCTTCTTCATATTATTATTTTATTTTATTATTATTATTATTGTTATTATTGTTATTATTATTATTATTATATCCTAGGAAGGACAACCAGGCTGAACTCAGCGGAACAGACCAAACACAGCGGAACAGATTCACAGCTGAACAACCAAATGAAGGAACAGATTAACACAGCTGAACAGACGCAACACAGCGGAACAGACGGTACTCAAAGGAATAGACTAAGTAGGTAAGGCCACCACCGACACCCAATTTCCCTTAATTCCCAAATAGGATTATCTCGACCAACTTGGGAGGAACCGGGAAAGATTCCTTTATCAGCCGCCCAAACTCAATGGATTAAATATCCCGGCACAAACAGGGCAGCAGATGGTATCGGTAAAAGTGTGGCCGCTCCATTGGCCATTTTGGGCCCGGATTTAAAATTTAGTGGGGTGAGGGATCCTGGGAGACAGTTTCGTAGGGTGGGAACCAATGTAAAACAGGCACTTAACGAATGGACATAATGTAAACCGGCGATGCAGATGTGTCGTATATGACAGTTTCAGTGGAGTGAGGGCCCCCTTGTGTCAGGTTGATATGGATGCACAAATACGGTTTCAGTCGGGTAAGGGACCCATTTAAAGAGGTTGAAACTTGTATATATATATATAGTTCAGAAAGGAGTAAGAGATGTGCCAAAGTATCAGTATCTGGGTATCGGCCATTTTTTTGTACAGGATGGTACATAGCTTTAAGATGAGGGTATGATTAAGCTCGGGGAGCAGGGAGAGTGACCTAGTAGCAACCAGTGAAGAGGGGGGCCAGGGGCTGGGATCGACCTCAAACCACAATTAGGTAATTAACACACACACACACATACGATAAAGCAGGAGTGGACCTAGTGGCGACCAGTGAAGAGAGAGGCCAAAGGGCTAGAATCGACCCTACAACAACAATTTAGTGTGTACAATTGGGAGTACACCCTATCGAAAAAATTCTTTGACAACCGTAACAAAACAAAGACCCAGTAATGAGTAATGACATTATCATCTTAAAGGAATCAAGTTATTAAAGTTAACCTTCCTGTGTTATTTAAAATTCCATTGTGCAATATGTATAAGAATGCATAATATCTTTCTTTTTTAACACGTCGGCTGCCTCCCCACCGAAGCGGGGTGGCCCAAAAGAAAAAAAAAAAGTTTCTCCTTTCATTTAGTAAATAGAAGGGGTTACTGCCCCTTGCTCCCCGGATTTTAGTCGCCCCTTACGACACCTGGCTTACGGGGGGAAGAATTCTGTTCCACTTCCCCATGGATAAATACATAATATATATATATATATATATATATATATATATATATATATATATATATATATATATATATATTTATTTATTTATTTTTGTGGTGTATGTGTTGTAATTTTATAATAATTAATTTTTCGTTAAAGCAAAACGAAAATTTCTTGCAAATTATTATTTGATTTAAAATATTTAGCATTTAGCTTATTTTATGTAATGGGTCAATTACACCTCTCATTCTGCATGTGGAGAAAGCCCTTGGCTGCCCCAACGCTCAAACCCCCCCCCCCCGCTTGTTTCATGGCTGGGGCAGTGTTGACCCGGCAGGAGACACCAGACACTGGATCTGCGGGCCTCCCTCTCTCGCTGCTCTTCGGAGGGCCCCCTCTACTCTGTCTGTGAGAACCCCTTTCCTTGGCCTTTGTTTACACTCTTGGGGTATGTCCCTGTTGGGAGCCGGGACAACATCTCGTAAGTCTGTCCTCTAGAGCATTATTTAGACTTAGTGGTATGGACATAATCAGAAGTGTGTCGTAGCACGCTGTATTCTGGTCTCTGGTCCCAAGTTAACTTTGACCTACATTGCTCTGGCAACTACACATTGCCGTAGGACGTGAAGGATTTTTCAATGGACCCCAGTTTAGGGTCGTTTTGGATACATGCCACTTCCATATATGGTCGTTCCTTATGGTACATATCATCATAACAACGCACCAGATGGTATTATTAAAGTATTATAGTGTATAGTATCTTATCCAAAAAAAACCCATAACACCATATGTTTTTGTTATATACACCAACAGAATAAGATGATAAATCAATAATCATACCCAAGAACTGTGGAAGACTTATCTCCTTAACTATTCCAAAATTGCTTTGATAATAAAATGTCTTCATTTCTACAATACATATACAAAATTACAGGCCAGCTGACATTAGTGGCATACTGCTTAAAGAAAAACCCTTGTTAAGGATTTCGGGCAAATTATGTCAATTTTGTCCTGGGATGCGACTCACAAACCGTCGATAACACCCAGGTACCCATTTTTACCCATGGGTGAACAAGGCAATCGGTGTAAAGGGAAACGCCCAATGTTTCAACCCTCCCAGGACACCTCACTGTGTGAAGCGAGGCTTTGCCACCAGGCCACGGACCTTGGCCCCTTTTATTATATAACTCGCTTGGTTTGTATTCGTCCAGTTGTAATTTTTTAAACCCAAATTCAAAAAAAACCACATAATTTGGGATAATGGGTAAATTTTACTAACAAACTGGCCAAAACCAGAAACAGGTCGGGGCGCCAAAGGAAAATCAATAAGCTGAATTAGTATTCTCTGGAATAACTTCACTAATAGACGTCGCATTTTGTAACACCGGAATACCGCAAACTTAAATTCGAGGAAAATCGTGGTTATGATGAACGACCTGAAGAAGAGACACCACTCACAAAGCTGTAAGATAAACTGATGAAGATGTGGCTCAATATTTTTTTATCTTCAGAAGATTTTCCTGCCCAAGGGGTTTTGTA
>WNWK01043695.1:0-15396 GCA_009830355.1 Cherax destructor | reverse complement strand
AAAAGGGCATGGGCTTTGGCACACGGAGAAATTTTTCCTGGGTAGAGGCATGGTTGACAAATAAGCGGCAGAGTTTGCATAAATGGAGAGAAATCAGAAGGGGGGCACGTCTCAAGCGGTGTTCCACAGGGGTCAGTTTTGGGCCCCCTGTTGTTTACATAAGAACATAAAAAAGGAGGAACACTGCAGCAGGCCTGTTGGCCCATACTAGGCAGGTCCTTCACAATCCGTCCCACTAACAGAATATTTGCTCAACCCATTTTCAATGCTACCCAAGAAAAAAGCTTTGACAATTCTACCCACTCATCGCGAGTCCCCTCAAATCCAACACCTCTCACTCATGAATTTACCCAACCTAAATTTGAAACTACCCAAGGTCCTAGCTTCAATAACCCTACTAGGCAGACTTTCCACTCATCAACTACCCTATTTCCAAACCAATACTTTCCTATATCCTATATTCTGTTAGTGGGACGGATTGTGAAGGACCTGCCTAGTATGGCCAACAGGCCTGCTGCAGTGTTCCTCCTTTCTTATGTTCTTATGTTCTTAAATCTAAACTTATCTAACTTGAATCCATTATTGCGGGTTTCTCTGGAGATATCCTCAAGACCTTATTTATATCCCCTTTGTTAATACCCATTTTCCACTTGTATACCTCGATCATGTCTCCCCTCATTCTACGTCTTACAAGTGAATGTAATTTTAGGGTCTTCAATCTTTCTTCGTAAGGAAGATTTCTAATGCTATGTATTAATTTAGTCATTCTACGCTGAATGTTTTCTAACGAATTTATGTCCATTCTGTAATATGGAGACCAGAACTGAGCTGCGTAATCTAGGTGAGGCCTTACTAATGATGTATAAAGCTGTAATATAACCTCTGGACTTCTGTTGCTAACACTTCTTGATATAAATCCCAGTAATCTATTTGCCTTATTACGTACGCTTAGGCATTGCTGTCTTGGTTTAAGGTTGCTGCTTACCATCAAACTACCGCCCAATAAGCCTGACCTCAATTGTAGGCAAATTACTAGAGTCAATTATAGCTGATATTATTAGAAGCCATCTAGATAACCATAATTTGATTAATGATACCCAGCATGGATTCACGAGGGGCCGTTCCTGCCTATCTAATTTATTAACCTTCTTCAGTAAAGCTTTTGAGGCTGTTGATCACGATAAAGAATTCGATATTGTTTATTTAGACTTTAGTAAGGCTTTTGATAGAGTACCGCACCAGAGACTGTTAAAGAAAGTGGCAGCTCATGGCATTGGGGGAAAAGTGCTGTCATGGATCGAGTCATGGCTCACCAATAGGAAGCAGAGAGTGTGCATAAATGGGGTTAAATCCGAATGGGGACTTGTAACAAGTGGTGTTCCACAGGGATCAGTCTTAGGCCCATTGTTATTTATAAGAAGAACATAAGAAAGGAGGAACACTGCAGCAGGCCTGTTGGCCCATACTAGGCAGGTCCTTCACAATCCGTCCCACTAACAGAATATTTGCTCAACCCAATTTTCAATGCTACCCAAGAAATAAGCTTTGACAATTCTACCCACTCATGCGAGTCCCACTCAAATCCAACCCCTCTCACTCATGAATTTATCCAACCTAAATTTGAAACTACCCAAGGTCCTAGCTTCAATAACCCTACTAGGCAGACTGTTCCACTCATCAACTACCCTATTTCCAAACCAATACTTTCCTATATCCTTTCTAAATCTAAACTTATCTAACTTGAATCCATTATTGCGGGTTCTCTCTTGGAGAGATATCCTCAAGACCTTATTTATATCCCCTTTGTTAATACCCATTTTCCACTTGTATACCTCGATCATGTCTCCCCTCATTCTACGTCTTACAAGTGAATGTAATTTTAGGGTCTTCAATCTTTCTTCGTAGGAAGATTTCTAATGCTATGTATTAATTTAGTCATTCTACGCTGAATGTTTTCTAACGAATTTATGTCCATTCTGTAATATGGAGACCAGAACTGAGCTGCGTAATCTAGGTGAGGCCTTACTAATGATGTATAAAGCTGTAATATAACCTCTGGACTTCTGTTGCTAACACTTCTTGATATAAATCCCAGTAATCTATTTGCCTTATTACGTACGCTTAGGCATTGCTGTCTTGGTTTAAGGTTGCTGCTTACCATCACCCCCAAGTCCTTCTCGCAATCTGTATGGCTAAGTTCTACGTTATTTAACTTATAAGTGCTTGGGTTATGGACACTCCCGAGCTTCAGAACCTTGCATTTATCTACATTGAACTGCATCTGCCACTTTTCTGACCACGAATTAAGTTTGTCTAAATCTTCCTGAAGTTCTATGACATCTATGTTTGAATCAATTATCCTACCTATCTTCGTGTCGTCGGCGAATTTGCTCATATCACTAGTAATTCCCTCATCAAGGTCATTGATATATATTATAAATAACAATGGGCCTAAGACTGATCCCTGTGGAACACCACTTGTTACAAGTCCCCATTCGGATTTAACCCCATTTATGCACACTCTCTGCTTCCTATTGGTGAGCCATGACTCGATCCATGACAGCACTTTTCCCCCAATGCCATGAGCTGCCACTTTCTTTAACAGTCTCTGGTGCGGTACTCTATCAAAAGCCTTACTAAAGTCTAAATAAACAATATCGAATTCTTTATCGTGATCAACAGCCTCAAAAGCTTTACTGAAGAAGGTTAATAAATTAGATAGGCAGGAACGGCCCCTCGTGAATCCATGCTGGGTATCATTAATCAAATTATGGTTATCTAGATGGCTTCTAATAATATCAGCTATAATTGACTCTAGTAATTTGCCTACAATTGAGGTCAGGCTTATTGGGCGGTAGTTTGACGGTAGTGACTTGTCCCCTGCTTTAAAAATAGGAATTACATTAGCCATCTTCCACATATCAGACACTACACCTGTTTGAAGAGATAAATTAAAAATGTTAGATATTGGTTCACAGAGTTCCATTTTGCATTCCTTAAGAACCCTTGCAAAAAGCTCATCAGGACCCGGCGATTTATTTTGTTTCAGTCGGTCCAGCTGTTTCATAATCATTTCGCTAGTGACTGTGATATTACATAATTTATCTTCTTCTGGGCCTCTGTAAAAATTAATTACTGGGATATTATTAATGTCTTCCTGTGTGAAAACCGAGAGAAAATAATTATTAAAAATAGAGCACATATCATTCTCCTTGTCAGTAAGATGCCCAAAGTTATTTTTAAGGGGACCTATCTTATCCCTAACTTTTGTTCTATAAACCTGGAAAAAACTTTTTGGGTTAGTTTTTGAATCCCTAGCAACTTTAATTTCATAGTCCCGTTTAGCTTTTCTTATTCCCTTTTTAACGTCCCTCTTAATGTCAGTATACTGATTTATAAGATGACCCTCACCTCTTTTATGCGCCTATAAATTCCTTTCTTCTGCCCTAAAAGATATTTGAGCCTATTATTCATCCATTTTGGGTCATTTCTACTTGATCTAATTTCTTTATACGGGATAAATGTTCTTTGGGCAGCCTGTATAGTGTTAAGAAAACTGTCATATTGATACCTCTCTTCTTCACCCCAGTCCACAGTTGATAAGTGTTCTCTAAGTCCATTATAATCTGCTAAGCGAAAATCTGGGACCATTACTGAATTATCCCTACTATCATACATCCATTCAATGCTAAAGGTAATTGACTTGTGGTCGCTTGAGCCGAGTTCCTCTAATTTCTAAATTATTAACAAGGGTTTCCTTGCTTGCCAGAACCAAGTCAAGTAGGTTATTTCCCTTGTAGGTTCTGTTACAAACTGCTTCAAAAGCAATCCTGAACTACTTCTAAAAAGTCGTTAGATTCTAAATTCCCTGTCATGAAATTCCAATCAATCTGACTAAAGTTAAAGTCCCCTAGAATTACTACGTTATCGTGTCTTGTGGCCTTAACAATTTCCTCCCAAAGTAGTCTCCTTGTTCCCTATCTAAGTTTGGAGGACGGTAAATCACGCCTAAAATCAATTTTTCACACCCTCTGAAAATTCTATCCAGACAGACTCTGTATGTGTTAATTCAGACTTTATACCCGTTTTATGCAACAATTTAAATGATCACGGACATAGAGTGCCACCCCACCCCTTTCCCGATACTTCTGTCTACTTGGAACAATTTAAAACCCTGAATGTGACATTCGGCAGGCAAGTCCCGATTTTTCATATTAAACCATGTCTCAGTTATTGCAAAAACATCAATATTACCCGTACTTGCAACTAATCTCAACTCGTCCATCTTATTCCTAGCACTACGACTATTGGTGTAATATATATTTAGAGACCCTCCTTTCTCTTTACCCTTCCTGCTCATCTCTGTTTTTCCACTATACCTATTACTGTCCGTGTCATCTAGTGTCACTAGCTTTCCACTATCCACCTTATTCTGCCTATTACTAGTTCTCCTACAACTTATAATATTACTACACTGGGACTTCTCTGTTTTCCCCCCAAAACCCATACCACTAACTATTTCTAGTTTAAAGCCCTAACAGCTCCCTCCACTGAAGTTGCCAGTGCCCCCACCCCAGACCTGGATAAGTGAACCCCATCCCTGGCATACATGTCATTTCTGCCATAGAAGAGGTCCCAGTTGTCAATGAATGTTACTGAATTTTCCTTACAGTATTTGTCCAGCCAGCAATTGACACCAATTGCCCTGGACAGCCATTCATTTCCAACTCCTCTCCTTGGCAAAATACCACATATGACAGGGACAAAATACCACATATGACAATTTACATAAACGACATAGATGAGGGAATAAATAGCAACATAAGCAAATTTGCTGACGATACCAAAATAGGCCGTCCAATTCATTCTAATGAGGACATTAGAGCACTCCAGGATGATTTGAATAGACTGATGCAGTGGTCGGAGAAGTGGCAGATGCAGTTTAATGTAGACAAATGCAAAGTTCTAAATGTTGGGCAGGACAATAACCATGCCACATATAAACTGAATAATGTAGATCTTAATACTTGTGATTGCGAGAAGAATTTAGGAGGTCTGGTTAGTAGTAATCTGAAACCAAGACAACAGTGCATAAGTGTTCGTAATAAAGCTAACAGAATCCTTGGCTTCATATCAAGAAGTATAAATAATAGAAGTCCTCAGGTTGTTCTTCAACTCTATATATCTTTGGTTAGGCCTCATTTAGATTATGCTGCACAGTTCTGGTCACCGTATTACAGAATGGATATAAATGCACTGGAAAACGTACAGAGGAGGATGACAAAGTTGATCCCATGTATCAGAAATCTTCCCTATGAGGATAGACTGAGGGCCCTGAATCTGCACTCTCTAGAAAGGCGTAGAATTAGGGGGGATATGATTGAGGTGTATAAATGGAAAACAGGAATAAATAAAGGGGATGTAAATAGCGTGCTGAAAATATCCAGCCAAGACTGCTTATGTGTTTATCTTTCCAAGACAGGACTCGCAGCAATGGTTTCAAGTTGGAAAAGTTCAGATTCAGGAAGGATATAGGAAAGCACTGGTTTGGTAATAGAGTTGTGGATGAGTGGAACAAACTCCCGAGTACCGTCATAGGGGCTGGAACGTTGTGTAGTTTTAAAAATAGGTTAGATAAATACTTGAGTGGGTGTGGGTGGGTGTGAGTTGGACCTGACTAGCTTGTGCTACTAGGTCAGATGCCGTACTAATTCCTTAAGTGGAAGTGACCTGACTACCTGGAGTTTACCTGGAGAGGGTTAAATCCAGGTGGTCGGCTAGATAAATATAGGAGTAGGTGCGGGTGGGTGCGAGTTGGTCCTGACTAGCTTGTGCTACTAGGTCAGATGCCGTGCTCCTTCCTTAAGAGAATGTAACCTGACCTGGCTGGGTCGGGGCATTGGCTTAAGCCGGTTGGAGAATTGGACCTGCCTCGCATGGGCCAGTAGGCCTGCTACAGTGTTCCTTCTTTCTTATGTTCTTACTGCACTTACAAGTTCCATCAAACACCTTAACTACTGGGAACGTTTGGAAGCACTTGACTTGTACTCAATGGAGCGCAGGCGAGAGAGATACATCATAATCTACACCTGGAAGATTCTGAAGGGACTGGTCCCTAACCTGCGCACAGAAATCACTCCCTATGAAAGCAAAAGATTTGGCAGGCGATGCAACATACCCCTAGTAAAAAGTAGGGGCTCCGCTGGTAACTAAGAGAAAACGTCTTTAAGAGGGAGCTGGACAGATACCTAGTCAGTGCCAAATCAGCCGGGCTGTGGTTCGTACGTTGGACTACGTGCGGCTAGTAGTAACAGCCTCGTTGATCAGACTCTGATTCCACCATGAGGCCTGGTCCTGATACTTATGTTAGAAATGGCACTACAGACAGAAACCCGTTGAGAAGTACACACACATTATTGTGTGTACGTCGATCGAGACAGATCTTAACAGGAGGGAGTACAATTCAAGGAGAGAATAAGAAACAGTTTAATAACATGCACACAGACCGGGCCGCGGGGGCGTTGACCCCCAAAACCCTCTCCAGGAGAACCCCAAGATCCTTTTCCTTGAGCGAGGTTTGCAGTCTTTAGCCACCTAGCCTATACTCTGTCTGCGGTCTTCTTTGCCCTTCCCCGATCTTCATGACTGTGCATTTGGCGGGGTTAAATTCAAGGAGCCTGTTGCTGAACCAGGCTTGCAGCCTGTCCAGGTCTCTCTGTAGTCCTATCTGATCCTCATCCGATTTAATTCTCCTCATTAACTTCACATCATCTGCGAACAGGGACACTTCTGAGTCTATTCCTTCCATCATGCCATTCACATACACCAAAAACAGCACTGGTCCCAGGAGTGACCCTTGTGGAACCCCGCTCGTCACAGGCGCCCACTCTGACACCTCGTCACGTATCATGACTTATTCTTGCCTCCCTGTCAGGCATTCTCTGCTCCATTGCAGTGCCTTTCCTGTGTGTGTGGGGGGGGGAGAGCAACACTTAAAAAGGAAATTTAACATAAAACTGCACTTAAAAACAAAGTTGTTTATTCTATAAAGAGGTAATATAAATAATAACTACGATAGTTTCTATACTTAATACATACAATCAACAAAAATTAAGTACTGTACAAATATAAGAATTTTAAAACTACTAAGTTATCACTACAGAGATGAGAAGTTCCTAGTTTGTAGGAGGAGTTGTGGTGACACCCAGGTGGTGACACCCAGGTGGTGACACCCGGGTGGTGAAACCCAGATGGTGACACCCGCTAGAAAGAGGGTTTAACACACTAGTATCCGGGTGACCTTAAATCTCAACCCCTCCTGATACAGTAACAATCACATCTCTGACCACATGTAAACCATACAATACAAACACATGTAAACCATACAATACAAACACATGTAAACCATACAATACAAACACATGTAAACCATACAATACAAACACATGTAAACCATACAATACAAACACATGTAAACCATACAATACAAACACATGTAAACCATACAATACAAACACATGTAAACCATACAATACAAACACATGTAAACCATACAATACAAACACATGTAAACCATACAATACAAACACATGTAAACCATACAATACAAACACATGTAAATCATACATACAACATGTAAATCACTACAATACAAACTTTAAATCATACAATAAAAACATGTAAATCATACAAGAGAAACATGTAAATCATAACAATACAAACATTAAATCATACAATCACAAACATTAATACTACAATACAAACATGTAAACTACAATACAACCCAAGATGAAACCATACAATACAACCATGGTAAACCATACAATACAAACCACATGTAAACCACCAATACAAAAACATTAACACACAATACGAAACACATTAAATCCAACAACATACAACACATTCGACCACATAAAATACAAAAACACATGTAAACCATACAATACAAACACATGTAAACCATACAATACAAACACATGTAAACCATACAATACAAACACATGTAAACCATACAATACAAACACATGTAAACCATACAATACAAACACATGTAAACCATACAATACAAACACATGTAAACCATACAATACAAACACATGTAAATCATACAATACAAACATGTAAATCATACAATACAAACATGTAAATCATACAATACAAACATGTAAATCATACAATACAAACATGTAAATCATACAATACAAACATGTAAATCATACAATACAAACATGTAAATCATACAATACAAACATGTAAATCATACAATACAAACATGTAAATCATACAATACAAACATGTAAATCATACAATACAACCACGTAAACCATACAATACAACCACGTAAACCATACAATACAAACACATATAAACCACACAATACAAACACATGTAAACCACACAATACAAACACATATAAACCACACAATACAAACACATGTAAACCACACAATACAAACACATGTAAACCATACAATACAAACACATGTAAACCATACAATACAAACACATGTAAACCATACAATACAAACACATGTAAACCATACAATACAAACACATGTAAACCATACAATACAAACACATGTAAACCATACAATACAAACACATGTAAATCATACAATACAAACATGTAAATCATACAATACAAACATGTAAATCATACAATACAAACATGTAAATCATACAATACAAACATGTAAATCATACAATACAAACATGTAAATCATACAATACAAACATGTAAATCATACAATACAAACATGTAAATCATACAATACAAACATGTAAATCAAACAATACAAACATGTAAATCATACAATACAACCACGTAAACCATACAATACAACCACGTAAACCATACAATACAAACACATATAAACCACAAAATACAAACACATGTAAACCACACAATACAAACACATATAAACCACACAATACAAACACATGTAAACCACACAATACAAACACATATAAACCACACAATACAAACACATGTAAACCATACAATACAAACACATGTAAACCATACAATACAAACACATGTAAACCATACAATACAAACACATGTAAACCACACATTACAAACACATGTAAACCACACATTACAAACACATGTAAACCATACAATACAAACACATGTAAACCACACATTACAAACACATGTAAACCACACATTACAAACACATGTAAACCATACAATACAAACACGTGTAAACCACACATTACAAACACATGTAAACCACACATTACAAACACATGTAAACCATACAATACAAACACATGTAAACCACACATTACAAACACATGTAAACCATACAATACAAACACATGTAAACCATACAATACAAACATGTAAATTATACATTACAAACACACACAAACCATACATTACAAACACACACATTACACAGGCAAACCACACATTACACAGGTAAAGCACACATTACAGGTAAACCAAACATTACACAGGTAAACCACACATTACACAGGAAAACAAACCACACAAAGTATACTAGCAAGACACATGAAGAGCAGACAATATTCCTAGTAATACAGGCACAATAATAAAACTTGTAAATAAAAAACACTTGCCGGCAATGAAGTCACTCAGAGTTGAGAATTATAATCTATTACTAAGATAATCTGTAGCAAGAATAACATCACAGCTACCAGGCACTGGTCCACCGGGGGGCACTGGTCGTGGACCAGGTCACTGGGGCTTGAACCCCGGAATACCCTCCAGGATGATCAGGCCCTGGTCCACCGGGGGGCACTGGTCGTGGACCAGGTCACTGGGGCTTGAACCCCGGAATACCCTCCAGGATGATCAGGCCCTGGTCCACCGGGGGGCACTGGTCGTGGACCAGGTCACTGGGGCTTGAACCCCGGAATACCCTCCAGGATGATCAGGCCCTGGTCCACCGGGGGGCACTGGTCGTGGACCAGGTCACTGGGGCTTGAACCCCGGAATACCCTCCAGGATGATCAGGCCCTGGTCCACCGGGGGGCACTGGTCGTGGACCAGGTCACTGGGGCTTGAACCCCGGAATACCCTCCAGGATGATCAGGCCCTGGTCCACCGGGGGGCACTGGTCGTGGACCAGGTCACTGGGGCTTGAACCCCGGAATACCCTCCAGGATGATCAGGCCCCTGGTACGGGGCACTGGTCGTGGACCAGGTCACGGGGCTTAAACCCCGGAATACCCTCCAGTGATGCCCTGGTCCAACGGGGACGCGACCATCTGGGGCGATACCAATGATGTGGTCCACGGGCATGGTGACCAGGTCACTGGGGCTGAACCCAATATTCAGGTAGATCGCGCCACCAAATTGTGGTAGGACGGCACCAAATATTGTGTTAGACCGCACGAAATATTGTGGTAGACCGCACCAAATATTGTGGTAGACGCGCACCAAATATTGTGGTAGACGCGCACCAAATATTGTGGTAGACGCGCACCAAATATTGTGTTAGACGCGCACGAAATATTGTGGTAGACACGCACCAAATATTGTGGTAGACACGCACCAAATATTGTGGTAGACACGCACCAATATCACATAACTCCTTTGATTCTATTACGTACGAAAAAAACAGTGAATATAAATCAATATTAGTAGCAAGTGTAGACCAGGAGCTGTGACTCGACCCCTGCAACTACACGTAGGTGAGTACATGACAAAACTAGAATTTAGACAAATGAGCGAAGAAAACTTGTAAGATTGTTATTAAAACAAATGATAAGCTTATTTGAAAGTTAAATAAGGTGGTTCACCACTGATACTATTATAGTAATGATCTATTTAACTGTTATGACTGGTACAGTGCTCAGAGATGAAGGAAAGGAGACAGTGATGAATGAAGGAGACAGTGATGAATGAAGGAGAGACAGTGATGAATGAAGGAGAGACAGTGATGAATGAAGGAGACAGTGATGAATGAAGGAGAGACAGTGATGAATGAAGGAGAGACAGTGATGAATGAAGGAGAGACAGTGATGAATGAAGGAGAGACAGTGATGAATGAAGGAGACAGTGATGAATGAAGGAGAGATGAATGAAGGAGACAGTGATGAATGAAGGAGACAGTGATGAATGAAGGAGACAGTGATGAATGAAGGAGAGACAGTGATGAATGAAGGAGACAGTGATGAATGAAGGAGAGACAGTGATGAATGAAGGAGAGACAGTGATGAATGAAGGAGAGACAGTGATGAATGAAGGAGAGACAGTGATGAATGAAGGAGAGACAGTGATGAATGAAGGAGAGACAGTGATGAATGAAGGAGAGATGAATGAAGGAGAGATGAATAAAGGAGATACAGAGATGAATGAAGGAGACAGTGATGGAGAGACAGTGATGAAGGGAGAGAGAGTTATGAGGGAGGGAGGGATGGACAGTGTCAGTGTACTACACTGACACTGTCAGAGGGAAGGATGGACAGCACAAGCACAGAGAAGTCATGGTAAGTAAAGCTGACTGACGAAGAGTCAGTCAGAGATAGTGTTGTCAGACTCAGCTGACAACACAGCTCAGTTAAACTCTGACATTAAAACACACATCTCTCTCACCTGTGTCATCATGTATGACAACACTTGCAACACAACAACACTTGAACCACAACAACACTTGCAACACAACAACACTTGAACCACAACACTTGCAACACCACCACAGTTACTACCACCACGACACTTGCAACACAACACTTGAACCACAACACTTGCAACACAACAACACTTGAACCACAACAACACTTGCAACACAACAACACTTGAACCACAACACTTGCAACACAACAACCCTTGAACCACAACAACACTTGCAACACAACAACACTTGAACCACAACACTTGCAACACAACAACACTTGAACCACAACAACACTTGCAACACAACAACACTTGAACCACAACACTTTCAACACCACCACAGTTACTACCACCACGACACTTGCAACACCACGACACTTGCACCACCACAATAATTGCAACACCACAACACAAAAACACTTGCAACACCACAACACAAAAACACTTGCAACACCACAACACAAAAACACTTGCAACACCACAAAACTTGCAACATCACAACACTTGCAACACTAAACCTCACTGATTCATCAATAATTACTTTTAATATATCAATCAAACAAATTTTCTCAAATTAAAAGACTGAATAATCAGTTGGTTATAAAGTTCTCTTATACAGGTCCTGTACATACAGTCAGTTCTCTTATACAGGTCCCGTACATACAGTCAGTTCCCTTATACAGGTCCCGTACATACAGTCAGTTCCCTTATACAGGTCCCGTACATACAGTCAGTTCCCTTATACAGGTCCTGTACATACAGTCAGTTCCCTTATACAGGTCCTGTACATACAGTCAGTTCCCTTATACAGGTCCTGTACATACAGTCAGTTCCTTTATACAGGTCCTGTACATACAGTCACTTCCCTTATACAGCTCCTGTACATAGAGTCAGTTCTTATACAGGTCCTGTACATACAGTCAGTTCTCTTATACAGGTCCTGTATATACAGTTCTCTTATACAGGTCTTGTACATACAGTCAGTTCTCTTATACAGGTCCTGTACATACAGTCAGTTCTCTTATACAGGTCCTGTACATACAGTCAGTTCTCTTATACAGGTCCTGTACATACAGTCAGTTCTTATATATTTCTTCTATATAGAGTTCAAAAGTTTACTAGAAAAGCTACATCCAAATGTGAACCAAGTGGGTAGACGTGTTCCTATGTCAACACGTGGGTAGACGTGTACACTACATGTACAATACGTGGGTAGACGTGTACACAGGCAAGGTATTGTGCCTATTTTGTTATTTGTGTATATTAAACTAACTCATGCAAGTCCGGGAGGACAGACCAGGTGAAGTCGAGGACAGAGAGATCAATGCATGAGAAAGAATGAGTTCGAGAATCAAAGGGTGACCATGAAACATGGAGGGAAAGAAGCAAGAAAATATTATTATAATCAAAAGAAGGCTAAACCACAGGGGTTATACAACCGCTGGTCGGGACAGGATAGGAGAATGGATGAAGAGGAGATGGATATTAGTATATGAGGCTAAACAGTGGGTATGCAGGGGTGGAGGGTAGCAAGAGATCGAGGAGAAGGGACTGAGGGAGGTGCTAGAGGTATAATTTTCAGAGTTTGTGTATAAGTCAGTTTCTGTCAAAAAGTCAACAAGAGAGTCAGGATTAAAGGAGGGTCCATCTGCAAGAAGGAAGGTAAAGAAAGGCCGCAGAGCGAAGACGCCGTTGGAGGTAAATTCTGCGTGCTCGTTGATAGAGTGGACAGTCCAACAGAATATGTTGAACAGATACTGGAACCTGACAATGCTCACATTATTATTATTATAATCAAATAGAAGCGCTAAACCACAGGGGTTATACAGCGCTGAGGATTGTAAGGATGCAGGGAGATGGGTTGTAAGAGGGAGATGGACGATTAGTAGGGTATGGAGTGCAAGATGACGGTGGATAGTGCAGGGGGAGGGTAGCAAGAGATCGAGGTAGAAGGGACTGAGGGAGGTGCTAGAGGTATAATCTTCAGAGTTTGTGTAGTAAGTCAGTTTCTGTCAAAAAGTCAACAAGAGAGTCAGGATTAAAGGAGGGTCCATCTGCAAGAAGGGAAGGTAAAGAAAGGGCCGCAGAGCGAAGACGCCGTTGGAGGTAAATTCTGCGTGCTCGTTGATAGAGTGGACAGTCCAACAGAATATGTTGAACAGATACTGGAACCTGACAATGCTCACAGAGAGGGGCAGGGAGCCTCTCCATGAGATACCCGTGCGTAAGACGAGTGTGGCCGATGCAAAGACAGGAGAGTGTAGTCTCCCAACCTCGACATTGGTAACAAGGCCAGAAACCTATACTTGGTTTAATAGAATGAAGATTGTTATTTAGCAGGTCAGCCCAGCGTTGTTGCCAACGGGTGCGAAGGTGGGTAGCAATGACCGCAAAATAGTCCGTGAAAGGAAAACCTCTATATGAAACTGGAAGGTCATGTACTGCTGACCGCGCAGCAGTGTCTGCCTGTTCATTGCCCTGTACATCAACATGACCAAGGACCCAACAAAAAACAATATATTTGTGCTTGCTAGAGATACGGAGTAACCAAAGTTGGATACGAAGAAATGGGGGTGAGGTGTATCAATTTTACAGATAGCCTGAAACGACCACAAATGGTGACACAGGCATAGATGCAATACGGATAAGTGCCACAAGAATGGCATACAATTCAGCCGTAAACATGCTAGCCAAGTGTAATAGATGCCCTTGCACGACACTGTCTGGGAAGACTGCTGCGAATCCGACACCGTCAGATGACTTTGAACCATCAGTGTTTACTGCGATATCATGGGAATGAGAACGGAAGTGATCTAGAAAAAAAGAGCGAGAAGCCGCCGTAGGTAGTTGGGCTTTCGCGCAAGGTAGAGGAATAGAACAGACACGGACAGCAGAAACTTCCCAAGGGGGTAGGGAAAAGGGAGATGTCACATGAACATATAAGGTGGTAGCTGAAGGGAAGACAAGAGTGAATGTAGACTAAGAGAAAAGGGACAAAGTAAACAGGGGCGACGGACAAATAAAGAGCGCCTACTAACATCTGTTACAATCCTATACATGGAAGGATTGTGGAGGTCATGGGAGCGAACATAATAGCGAATGCAATGTGCATCACGACGATCGGACAAGGATGGAATGTTCGCTTCTACATAGAGGCTCTCAACCGGGGAAGAACGAAATGCACCAAGGCATAAAAGCAATCCCTGGTGATGTATGGGATTAAGGCTAGAAAGAGTAGCAGGGGAGGCCGCCGAATATATCTGGTCACCATAATCGAGTTTCGATAAAATTAGGGCTGAATGCAGGCGAAGGAGAGTTCTACAATCAGCCCCCCATGAAAGATGTGCGAGGGTTTTAAGGAGGTTCAGCCAGCTATGACAAGTTTCCTTCAGAGAGGTAATGTGAGGTTTCCAGGACAATTGACGGTCAAACAGGAGGCCGAGAAACCTGACTGTATCACGTTCTGGGATACGTGAGCCACATAGGTACAACAGAAGATCAGAGTCCACTGAACGTCTAATAAACGTAATTTGATGAGTTTTGTCACTAGAAAATTTAAACCCGTGAGTGGTGGCCCAATCGGAAAGTCTGTTGACAGCATGCTGGAGGGAAACTGCAATGAGGTGACAGTCAGCACCCGCACAAGCCATAGCAGAGTCATCCACATAAATTATTATTATTATAATCAAATAGAAGCGCTAAACCACAAGGGTTATACAGCGCTGCAGGTTATTGTAGGATGCAGGGAGAGTGAGGTGTAAGAGGGAGATGGACAATTAGTAGGGTATGGAGTGCTAGATGAC